>CALSCO010001512.1:0-19581 GCA_943704415.1 Parvularia atlantis | reverse complement strand
TCTGCCATGTTGCTTGTCGTAACGGTTTTCGAAAGTAGATGCTCTAGAGCATTCTGTCGACTTCGTGCGCTCCACGCCGCTTGCCCACGAGTGCGCTGACGATATGCGCGCGCGTCGGCAGGGCCAGAACATGGCCTACACCGAGGCGCGGGTGGGTGCGCTCGTGTGGCCCCGCTGCGCCTCTGTTGACGCGGCCGCGCAGGTCGCTCTGGTGCGGCTGTACCAGAAGTTCCACCTGCGCCACGACGCGACTACGCCGGTCGCGTACAAGACCGACATCATCCTCACCGCGGCGCACGGCATGCGCATGCACGTCGAGAAGCGCGAGTGAGGGGCGGACGCGGTGCTGCTGCGTGCGGCTTTGTTACCCTGTCTGTCGGTGCGAGTGAACAGAAATTGAGGCCCATCTTGACTTGCGCGGCACAGCGACCCCGGGGCTGAAATTTGGCTCGTGCCAGTCGCTCGCGGATTTGCTCCGCAATGTCCAGCTTTGTGAGCCGGTGTTCGTGCTCGAGGACGGTGTTCACATCGACCTCCTCCGTCACGAGAGCAGCGTCGCCCTTGCCAGGTTCGTCCAGACGCTCGTCCAGACGCTCGAGGCCTCAAGCTGATGGTCTTGAGCGTTCTGTACACCATCATCCGCGAGACCGCCTCGGTCAAGGGCGAGGGGCTGCCGAAGGGCGAGGGGCTGCCGCTGAGCGACCGCGCACGCGCCGCCATAACGCCTACCGCGCTGTCGTGCAGATGCTCGACGAGGTTGCGCGGCTGGAACAGCTGCACGGCTAGGTCGTCGACGCGCCGCCGTCTGTCCACACCGCTGTAACCTCCTCATGTGCCGCCGTCGAGCACACACTCTGCCACCAACACCTCCTGAAAAGCAGCAATTTATCATGTGCAGCGGCGTGCTGGTGAAAAACAACAGAAAGGCCGAGGCGCTCACGACGCCACGGCAACCTTCTTGGCCATCTTGACTAGCTTCTTGAAGCGCCCCTTGACGGCCTTCATGCCCGAGCGCAGGTTCTTTAGCTTGAGCTGCGGGTGCCGCGCCGGGCCGCCCGCGGCGCCGGCCGACGTCTCGGCCAGGTCGACCGCCTGCTCAAACATCTCGACCTGCGTCGTCGTGCCCGCCGCGCTCTCGTGGTCTGCGCATCCCCGAACGTCAGGCAGACATGAGTCGTCAAGCTGCCGCGGCAGTGCGTGCGCACCGGCTGCGGCGTTGATCGCGTTCTCGCGCTCCTGGATGAACGAGTGAAACATCTGCGACTGCGCAAACGCCTCGCGCAGCTGCAGCGGTCACCGGGTTGTCAGCCCGCAGCTCGCAACAGCGAACCGCATCCGCACCTTGCGCATGTCCTTCGTCCGAGCCGCGGCGATAAAGTCGCTCACTGAGAAGCGCGCGTCGTCGCCGCGCTCCGACTGGAAATGCTCGCGGTACTTGAGCATGAGCTCGACCATGAACTGCAGGAACGCTTCGCAGATGCCCTCGTTTAGGTTCTCGGTCGACCCGCCAAAGCTGCCGCCTGACATCGCGCGTGCGCTTGAGGCGTGGCGCGAGGAGGGGGCGCACAGGCGCACCGTGCGCGTCCACCTCGGCCCGCAGACTCTTCTCGAGCGGCCCAAGCAGCGAGGCCGGCCCGCTGTCGTAGTCCTTGCAGTCGTGCCGCAAAAACACGCCCGCGTCAAGGTCGATGATCATCGCCTGCGAGGGGCGTATCAGCTGCGCAGCGCACGCGCCGTGGGCAGCGGCGGACCTCGTCGATTGGCAGGGTCTCGAGCACGCTCAAGTTGTCCGACAGCACACCGACGACGAACGGCGTGGGCGAGCAGCAAAAGTCGATCAGCTTGGCGGGCAGGATCGGAATAAACACGTGCTGCAGGGCCACAGCGGGGTCAGGCGCCATGCACGCATGCGCGCGCCCACGCACCTGCCACTGGAACGGGTAGAGCAGCGCGAGGGCCGCGTTGGCGATCTCGGACAGCTTCGAGAGCGAGCGCGAGAGGAAGATGAAGCGGCGCTCCATCAGCAACGAGCAGAAGACCTGCAACACATTGGCCACGCCAAGCGCGCCGAAGAGCGACGCCAACGAGACGTGCTCGAGCGCGAGTAGGTCGTTTGGCCTCGTCAGCGTGATCTCGTCCATGCCGGCGCTGCCCGGCGTGAACGCCCTAATCACCGCGCTTTCCCTGCACGCCACGACTCAGCGACCGCGCGTGCGCTCGGCACGACGAAGCGCACCCAGGCTCGGGCAGCGGCACGGCCGCGACGGCCTTGAGGAACGCGAAGACGGAGCTGGCCGAGTGGCGCCTGCGCGACTCGACCGTGTCCATGATCTGCGAGAAGAGCGCGAACGAGCCGCTGCGGCGCGGGCGCCGTGAGGTGACGCGGCGGCGCGCGAGGCAAGAGGCGCAACGCACACGCGGCTGATAATGCAGTACACCTCGGGCAAGCGCGGCCCGTCGCCCGAGGGCAGTAGTCGGCGGCAGTAGCCGAAACGCTTGCTGCCGTCGAGCTCGGTCAGGACAAACGAGAACGTCTCGCTGGCGCGGCGGCAGTGCGGCGCGTGAGACGGCGGGAGGCGGGCGGGGGGAAGGGGGGCCGATCGGGCGCCGTGCCTGCGGTAGCTCTTGACGGGGCGCCAGGTGTGCGCGTCCGGGAAGCAGAACTGGGGGATGGACGCGAGCAGGCTCGTCTCCTTCTTGCCCAGGTACTCCTGCTCGCTGGCGGGCGGGAAGCGGAACTGGAGCGTGGGCATGTACGTCCCTGCGGCTGCAGTGCGTGTCACGGCGCGCCGCTCACGACGGCCGCCACGCACAGTCCACGAGCCCCACGACGACGACGTACTCGAACAGCTGCTGCTCGCCGTCGCCCTCGCCTACGCCGCCACGTCGCGCCCGCGGCAGCGTCGGCGTGTCGCGCGGCGACAGCAGCGACGCGGCGGGCGCGTCGACGTGGCGCAGCCGCACGACGAGCGGCGGCGAGCGGTCGGCGCCGTCCGACGCGGTCGATGCCGTCGACGAGACGGATGCGGATCCCGCACGGTTCCCCGGCGCCGCCGTGGCGGCTGAGGCGAGGCGCACGCGCGGCGGGCGCTGCTGCTGCGGCGGCGGCACCCCCCCGCCCGAGTCGCTCGTGACCAGGCTGAAGACGCTGCGGCGGTCGCCGGCCAGCGGCGGCGCGTCGTCGCCGTCGACGTAGCCGCCGGCCATGACGGGGATGTGTGCGCGGCTGGGCTTGGCCGGCGGCGGCGGCACCTCGGCAGGCGGCTTGGGCGGCAGCGGTGGGAGCGTGCGCCGCGCACGTGGCACGGCGGCGGCGGCGGCCGCTCCGCTCTCATCCATCACACTGCGCGCTCAAACTGCACCCTTCTTCTACTCCTCCTCACACATGTACAGAGGACCGCGCCAGCCGCACCACGAACGGCGACACGACCAGGCTCGTCACAAAGTAGAACACGATGCCGATCGACAGCGAGATGGGCAGCGCCGGCAGCGCGCGCCGGTAGATGGCCAGCATCAGGATCGTCGCCGTCAGGCCCTGCGAGCGCGCTGCGTCAGGGCCACGCGCGCGCGCACGTACGCGCGTGCGCCGCACGCACAAAGAGCACGCCCACGATGCACGCCGCGAGCGACGTCCAGTCGCTCAGGGCCGCGCGGGCAACGAGCACGCTGTAGAAGACAAAGTCACCCAGGCCGAGCTTAAGCCCCGTGCGCTCTGTGCGCGCCGGCCCGGCGGTGAGAGGCTGCACGCGCGCGCACGACGGGCAGAGCACTACACACCGTCGTCATCCTCGTCCCCCTCTGCGCCGTCGCGCCTGCCCTCTGCCTCGGCCGCGCCCGATGCAGGCGCGTCCACGCCGGCGATGCTCGCGGGCCCCTGCCCGTCCGCTTCGTCCAGCGGCGCCGTCGACGCGAGCGGGGCCAGTAGCGGCGTGGCGGCCGACGTCGCCTGGCCGCCGTCCTTGCCGGCCGGCGTCGTACCCGACGTCCCGAGCGAGCTGCGCTGCCGCTCGGTCGATCTCCTCCCGCCGTCGCCCGAGCCGCGCTTGCCGCCCTCGCCCGAGCCGCGCTTGCCGCTGGTGCCGTTCGCGGGCGGGTCCATGTCGGCCATGAAGTAGATCATCGTCACTGGGCACACGCAGCGTGCGTGCGTTCAGCGCGGCAGGCACACCCGCATCGCGCAGTGCACCAGAGTACAGCAGCGCCGGGATCTGCACGTTTTGCCGCTGCGACGACTCGATCAGCACGCGCAGCGGGCCACACGGCGTGAGTACAGCGACGAGGTCTGCGCACGGCGTCAGCACGTGCACCGTCGCAAGCGTGCAAAAACGCAAGCGCGAACACACCCCAGAGCACAAGCAGCGCCAGCAGCACCCACGTCGTCCACTGGTCGATCTGCGTCAACGCCCATGCCTGCAGCGGCGCGTGAAAACAGCAGCGAGAGCACGTGCACGCGCGCGACGCACGATCAGCGCCGAGATCGCGATGAGGTAAAACTGCTGCACGTAGAGCGGCCCGCGCCAGAAGATGCTGCACAGGCCCACGACGGCAAAATTCCACAGGCAGAACGCGATCGTGACGTAATCGATCGAGATGTTGACCGCGGCCGTCTGGTCCCTGTGTGTGGCGCGCACGCCTCGTCAGCGTCAGCAGTGCCGGTTGCACGCTGGAAAATTACCAGATGAGCAGCCCGGCGGTGACCGAGTACGCCGCGGCCGTCGAGAGCATGAGGTACCCGTACAAGAACTGCGCGGCGCGGCCGTGAGCACGGCGCAGGAGCGGCCGCGGCCAGGGCACCAAGGCGCACCCTGTGGAAGCCATAGTAGAACAGCACGACAAAGATGATCGTAACGGCGATGAGGACGGCGACGATAATGAGCGCGTTCACGACGGCCTGCGAGAAGATCTCGCCGGCCGTCGCCGTCGCGGGGTCGCTGTAGAGCTGCGCGCCGAAGCTGCGCCTTCCGATGAGCGATCGGCCGCAGCGGGGCGCACGGCGACGCGGCCGCACCCGAGCACGCTGCTCGTCGTGGAGATGTTGTCTGGCACGCGCGCCGACTGGTCAACTTTGACCCACCACACGACCATGACGATGCAGAGCATGACGGGCTTGACGATCGCGTACACCTGCGCGACGTAGTGCCGCAGGTCCTCCACCAGCTCGTTCTCGTTGACCACGAGCTGCTCAGTCCCGCCCGCCGCCTCGCTGCCCCACCCTGCGTCCGCCGCCGCCACCGCTGCTGCTGCTCCTCCCGCTGTGCTCACCGTGCCTTCCGCGCCCGCGTGGGCCGGCCTGGGCGTGGGTGCGGGCCCGACCGTGACTGCGCACGCACGCACGCGCGCAATCGATCAGCTGCTTGTCTTTGTCTTCGCCAACTGCGGAGCCATGCGCACGACACTCGTCCCGGCAGTCGCCCTGCGCAGCCACACGGCACCCCCTTGCGCGCACCGTAGCGCCTCGGCGGCTGCTGTGTTGCTGTTGGGGCACGCTCAGAGCTCATGCCGCTGGTTGGTGAGACGCTTCAGGGCAAGGCAAGGGGTAATCTGCGGCTGCACCACCGGTGTAATGCACCGCCGGCGTGGCGCGGCGCCGTGTCAGTCGTCGAGTGGAACGGGCGAATGAGCAAGGGCGCCAGCGGCAGGAGCGGGGGCAAGTCGTGTGACAGCGGCGTCATAAGCAGCGCGGCCATATACAGCGCGTGACCGCGCACGCACACTTGCCAAGATGGGGACGCCCGCCGTGGCGCCGTCGCCGTCGTCGCCGTCGTCGCCCGCCCCGTCGACGGCGCGGCCGCCCGCACCGGCTGCTGCGGCCGCCAGTGGGATGACTGCCGAGGACGTGCAGCGCATGGTCGGCGCGCGGCGGACGAGCTCTGGCGCCAGCGACAACGCCGCGCCCGACACGGACGTCTTCAGCCGGCTGCTCGGCAAGGCGCCCGCGCCATCGCTGCTGCCGCCGCCGCCCGCCGACGCGCTGTCGGTGGCCGAGCTCGAGCGCGCGCAGGACGTCGTCGCGGTCGTCGCGGGCGCGGGCGCGGTGCTGCTGCCGCCCCTCAGTGCGGGCGCGTCGCTGCTGCCGCCCCTCGGCGCCGGCGCCAAGCCGTCACGTGCGCGCGTGGCGGGCGCCCCGCGGCGCGTGTACGCGGCCGAGGCGATCGTCGAGCTCGCCGCGTCGCCGCTCGCGGTCATGCCCGAGAACTTTGTCGTGACTGCGCCGATCGAGATCCTCAGGGACACCGCCAAGGTCCTGCGTGCGCGCCTCGTCCCCGTTGAGCCACCGACCGCCAGCCCCGGGCGCACGAGCGCTGCGCGCATGGTGACCGACAAGAGGTGCGCCGCGTGCAGTAAGCGCAGCAAGGTGGCTGACGGACGCGCACAGCTACGCGCGCACCGCGGCAGACGCGACGACCAGCGACGCCGGCTACGGGCGCAAGCTCGAGCGCTTCTTCGCGCCGGGCGAGGAGGCGGGCACGACGACGAGGCGCGGCGAGACGTCGCGCGGACGCTTTGGCGGTGCGTACACGCGCGCGTGCGCATCGCAGACTGGTGTGCTGATTCGTGCGTCGCAGAGCGTGTCGAAGCCGAGCCCGAGTGGATGAGCTTCAGCATCACGGGCGATGCAGACGCCGCCGCAGCCGCATCGTCGTCGTCGTCGTCGTCGTTGTCAGCAGCAGCGACGCCGGCGATAGCACCTGCTTCGTCGCCGTCGCCGCAAAAGCCACAGCCAGTTGTCCCGCTCGCGAGCAAGGGCGAGCCGACGCCCGCGCCTCCCAAAGCCGCCAGTCCCGCTCGAGCCGACGGCAAGGACATGAGCCCGCGCAAGTCGCAGCCGAGCCTGGACAGCCTCGAGGCAGCCATGAAGCTCGCGGGCCTCGCGCCAGCCGCCTCGCCCGATGACAGCGCGGGCGGCAAAGGTGCGCACGGGCGGTGTGCAAGACCATAGCGTGCCGCTCAGGCGTGTACCCGCCCGCAGAATCGCTCACGGCGGCATTGGTGCCGTCGGTCGCGCTGCCCAAGACGTTCACCGTACCGCTGCGCTCAACGCTGGTATCCGATGCGGACGCGGCGGACGAGGACGAGACGACCGCGGGCAACAGTGGCGAGGCCGAGGCGCCCGCGGGCTCGCGCTTTCATCGATGGATGACCGCGGCCCCGTCCGCGCCGTCCGTGACGTCGACCCCATTCAGCGTTGTCGGCGGAGGTGCCGCTGCGACGCACGCGCTCTTTCTGCATCCTCACGCGCCCGTCGCAGACTTTGGGTCCGTCGGCTCGCTGTGGGTGCCATCCGAGCCCGCCGCGTCGCCGAGCAAGGGTGATCCGACCGCGCGCCTCGCGTCCGTGTCGAAGGACCTCTGGTCGCTGCCAGCGGCGGCACCGCGGCCAGACCCGCCAGATGCTGTCGCCGCGCCGCGAGCTGCGCCCGTGCCCGTCGTGCTGCAGATGGCCCTGGGCGAGACCACGCCACCGCGCCCAGCGAGCAACGCTGCGTCGGCCGACCTCAGAGCACTTTTCTTCAGCGATTCGCGGGGCGCGCCGATGCTGGCGCAACCTCAACCGCCCATGTTGCCGATGTACGCTCAGCAGCAGCAGCAGCAGCAGCAGCAGCAGCAGCAGCAGCAACAGCAGCAACAGCAGCAGCAACAGCAGCAATATGCGCCCGAGCCGACGCAACACCCGGGCGAGCTCGCGCTCAGCCGCCTGTTTGGCCCGGCCAGCACGTCCGCGGCCCAGCCGCTCCTGCCGCCGCTTCCGATGGGCCCACCGATTGTCAACGCAATGCCGCCGCCCTTGCCGACGACGTCGCCGGCCAAGGGCAACGTGCGCAAGCCCGCGCCAGTCTACGCCGGCGACGTGCCGCTATCGGTGCTGCGCCAGATGCACTCGGCGCGGCCCAAGATTGCGCAGGGTGCGTGTACAGCCGCTCTTGCCGCAGGACAGCGGGCGCTTGACGCGCGCGTGCGCGCCCCACGCAGACCCTTTGCAACTGCTCGAGCAGGGACACATGCGTACGCTCGCCCGTCTGCTTCTTGTATGGTGCATTCGCTGACAGCACGCGTCGCAGCCATGCCCGAGACCGCGCCACAGTATGCTGGGCCTTTGCCGCTGCCGTCGCCGCATCAACAGCAGCATCAGCAGCAGCAGCAGATGTTCTATCAGCCGCCGATGGTGCTCAACCCGCGTACGGGCGTCCCGCCGCCTATGCGCATGCCCGTCTCGCTGCCGCCGCCCGGTGGACCGCCGCCCCACCTCTACTACGCCCAGAACGGACCGTACGGCCGGCCGCCACTGCCTGGCGTGCGTGCGCCCCGGCGGGCTGTAATACGCGTGCGCCGCTCACTGCAACGCCACGTCGGCAGATGTATCAGACGCCGGGCTACGCGTCCCCGAACCAGGTCAAGCACCTGATGGAGCAGGCGTTCCAGCAGCAGCAGATGGCGCGGCCGCCGTACCTCTATGTGCCCGGCGAACGTGCAGTGCGCTGCCTAGTGTCTGCGCTGCGTGCGCGCGTCTCACGCGTTCGCGGCAGCCGCCGTCGCCATACTTTGTCGACGATGCCCTCGCGGCGCGCTACCGCCTGCCACGTGCGTCGCCGCGCGCATGCGCTCGCGCGCTCATGCAGGTGCCGCAGGCCCGACCGGGCCGCCACCGCCGACGTCGGCCTCCGACTGGCCGTCGCTCGACGCGTCCCGCCCACCACCGCCCGAGAACGTTGTGCGGATGCCTGGCCTGCTGTTCGTGCGCGCTTACAGGCGACGCAGCCGAGCGGACCCGGCAGACCGCGTCCCGCCCCGCCGCACGCAGGTAGCAGCGACCGCTGAGAGCACGCGCTGGCTTGGCCTAAGCTTTACACGGAGAACTGATCGGGGAAGGCGATGGCGGCCACGATGAGCGCGAGCAGGGCCACCGCCACGGTCGCGGCGGCGATCACAAACGTGCGATGCTCGGCCCAGACGCTCGCGCGTGCTGGCTTGGTCTCCTCGCGACGCTTGCGCACGCGCCCCGTGCGCTCCAGTGCCGCGGCTGCCTCCCGCGCCTGTCCGATCGTTCGTGAGCGCGAGACAGCGGACCACCTGGTTGCGCACCTCAAACGTCGGCGCCCGCTTCTGCTGTTGCTGCTGCTGCGCCGCCACCTTCGTAGTCGCTGAGGTGCACTCAGCGTCGCACGGCACCAGCACAGCGCCGGACGCCGCGGCCTGCGTCACCTCGGAGCACTTGACGTCCTGTGTGCTTCGCGTGTGAGGCATTGTCAAGGGCGTGCACTCGGGCGCACCCGCTTGATGCGCCGGCACGCACACCGCACGGTCACGCGCTTGGTGCAGACGGTCGTGCACGCGCCCGCGTGGCAGTTCTGGCCGCAGACGTGCTCGCAGCCGGGCAACTGCCGCGTGCACGGGCTCCCGCAGCTCTGTCGGGCGACACGCTCGTCAGGCGCGAGCGCCTGCCACTCAGGGCACTTGAAGAAGAGCGGGAGCGTGCCGCAGTGGCACTTGATCTGCGCCGCGCTCGTCAGACGCGCTCACGAGGGGCTGCCGTGCAGGGAGTCTGACCTTGACCGTCTTGTCGCAGCGCGGACACTCGCCCGGGTGGCACGCGCCCCGCGGGCACGCGTGGGTGCACCCGGCCGGTCGCGCAGCCTGGCACGGCAGCGCGCAGGACTCACACGGCGAGGCGGCGTCGACGCGATGGCAGGGCAGCTGGCACAGGTGGTTGCCGCACGCGAGCGGGGCGCCGCACGCGTTCTCGCAGCGGAAGGACGCACGCTCCTGCGAGCACGGCCGCGCCACAGTGACGTGCCCACCCAGGCACGTGCTGCACTCACAAATTCAGCCGCAGCAGCGAGACAAGCGCGCGCTCGGCACGCACAGCGGCATGGGCACGGTGCATGGTGGGCAGACGCCGAGCGCAAGGCGGCTGCGCACGCGCGCATAGCCCTCGACCGTCGGCTCGTGCACCTTCTTGCGCTGCCCGCGGTTGGCCTCCTGCAAGCAGTCGCGGATGAGTGCACGCACGGACCGGCGTCGCGGCGGCACCTCCAGCAACGTGTCCCACGGCGGCTGCGGGTCGTGGCAAGGCAGTGCGCACGCATGCCCGCACGGCCGCGGCGTCTTGCACGCGTGCTTGCAGGGCGGGCACGGCCCGCGGTGACAGAGATGCGCCTGCACCTCGTGCCGGCACAGCGACGGCCGGCGGCACGCGGAGCGGCAGCGCGGAGGTGCGGCGCGCTTGCTGTTCTGGCACGTCACCTGCGCAAAGGCGTCAGTGAACAGCGATAGCATTCGGCCGCGGCGCACCTGCTTGACGGCGTCGCCGCACGCGCAGCGCAGCTCAAAGATCTCGGTGCATGGCAGACAGTCGCCGGCGTGGCACGGCGCCTTACACTTGTGCGCGCCGCAGTCGAGCGTTCGCCCGCACGTCTCTGTCGCCCGTGCACCATCAAATGCATCGACCCGCCGGGGAATGCGCGCACGCACCCTGGCACGGCGGGCACTGGCCATCGCAGCACTGCACGCGCAGCAGTCAGCTCCGCCGTGCACGCACCAGATGCAAGCTGCACACGCACCCGCCGGCGACAAGGGTGGCGCTGACAGCTGCGCAGCCGCCCGCACCGCCTCTCGCAGGCGAGCTCCTTCTGGCACGGGATGACCTTGCGCACCTGCACACGGACGCACATCAGCGGCTGCGCGGGTCGAGCACGTGCACACACCTGCCCGCAGCGGCACGTCTGCGCGAGCACCTGGAAGCACTTGCCGCACGGCCCGGCGTGGCACGGCCGGTTGCATCGGTGCACCTCGCACTCGAGCACCTACCGGCGCGCGTCAGCCGCGTACACGGCGCGGCCCATCGCACCTTGCCGCACGTGTCGCCGCACGACACAACCGGCTCGCTGCACGTGATAGCGAGCGCTGGCGGCCCGGCGCGGCCCGCGTGAGCAACGTCAACTCTGCCGGTGCCGGCGCGCGCACCGGTCTTGCCGCAGAAGCAGCGCGGGTTAGTCTGGCGCTCGCACGGCTCGCACGCGCCCGGGTGGCACACGCGTGCGCAGCGGTGCACGCCGCAGCTGAGCGCGCGCCCGCACTGCGTCTCACACTGGTGATCGGGGCGGCCGTTCAGCAGCACGACGTGCACCGGCACACACGCGCACGCGCACCTGGAACACGGGCTCGGCGCACAACCGCACGCTCTTCTCGCGCCCGCACAGGCAGCTCTGCGTGCTCGTCTTGCCGCACGGCGCGCACGGCCCTGGGCGTCCGTCCAGTCAGCGCCGATCCGTGGTTGACGCGCGACGCAGCGCACCCGGGTGGCACTCGCTCGCGCAGCGGTGCTGCCGGCAGCCCAGCAGGCGGTCACAGGTCTGCCCGCAGCCGAGCGGCTCGGCACCGCAGCGCTGGACGCTCTTCGTCTTGCCGCAGGGACACGACGCGGTCACGGTGAGCGTGCACGTACCGCACGGCCCTGCGGCGGGCGACGCGGTGAGCGATCGACGCGGATCGGCGCGGATCGGCGCGCGCGCAGCACCGGCGTGGCAGAGCATGCGGCACGGGTGCCCACACGCGTTCGAGCGGAGGCACGGCTGGCCGCACGAGTGCGGCGTGACCCACGGGTCGAATGGCGGGTCGCGCACGCGGCCGCAGAAGCAGCGGTACTCGGTCGGCGCCGTATCGGGCGCGTACTCGGCGCGGCACTTTGGGCTGCGCTCGCTCGTCAGCCGCTCGTCAGCCGCCTGCCGCATCGCGCACGTGGCGCACGACGCACCACAGCCACGGCGGCGCGTAGTGCGGGAACGCCTCCTTCGACAGCGCCGCGCGCTTGCTCACGCCGCGCTCGATCCACGCGCGCACGCACGGCAGATGGAACGCGGCCGCGCACCGCCGGCACGCCCACACCGCCGCGCGCGCGCCCACGGCCTCGAGGCACACGAGGCACGCGTCCTCCTCGACGTCCTCGGCCTCCATCGCTCCCTGTGCGTCGCACTAGGTGTTGATCTGCAGCGTGATGGATGGGTGCGCCTTCGTCTCATCGCACGTCGCGCTGCGCTCGACGCCGCACAAGGGACGCGGGCTGCACGTTGCGGGCGCCGTGCCGCGCGACGATCTGCTGCTGTCGGTGCCGCTGGACCGCGCTGTGACGCGTGCGCGTGTGCTGGCCGAGCTGCCGGCGCTGGCGGTGCTCGATGGGCTCGGCCCCGATCTACCCGACCGCCTCGTCGTCGCCGTGTACCTGCTGCTGCATCGCTCCGCGCTGCCGCCGGCACGCCGCCGCCGTTGGATCGCCGAGCAGCTGCCGGACGGCGTTGCGACGTCGGCCGTGATGCTCGACGACGACGTGCTCGAGGCGATCGCGACGACGCCGCTGGCCGCCGCCGCGCGCGCCAAGCTGCACGCGCTCGAGGCCGAGTTCTTCGCGCTTGAGGTGCCCGTGCGCGCGGTGTTCGCCGCGCTCGGCGCCGATCCGGACGCGTTCACGCCCGACGCGCTGCTCTGGGCCGACGTCGTCTACCGCTCGCGCGTGATGGAGGGCCCGCTCGACGCCGACGACGCGTTCGTCGAGGGCATCGTGCCCGGCGTCGACTTTGCCAACCACGCGCCGGGCGGCGCCGAGAACGCGCGGTGGCAGGTCGACCGCGAGGGCCGCATGGTGCATCTCATCGCATCTCGGGAGCTGCGGTGCGTCCTCGCCGTCGCCCTCGCCGATTTCTGACGCGCGCCGGCAGCGACGAGGAGATCCTGATCTGCTACGGCGAGAAAGGCAACCAGGAGCTGCTGTACCAGTACGGCTTCTGCGTCGAGCACAACCCGCACGACGAGATCGTCCTGCCGCTGGCGCTCGTCGACGCCGAGCCCGAGGTGAAGCAGCTGGCGCATGATGCGGCACGGGCGCTTGGCGTGCCGCCGCAGCTGCGTGTGAGCGTGGCAAGCGGGCCAAACAACGCGACGCTGCTGATGGCCGGTGCGCACTCGCTCGGCTGACGCTCGGTGTCACAGCCTGACGCGCACGCGACAAGACGTGCTCGCCACAGGCAAGGCGGTCGAGCACGAGGTCAACCGTGCGCACGCGCTCCCACAACTGCGCGCCGTGCTCGAGCGCGTGGTGCCGCCGGCCGTCAGCACCGACGCCGAGTGCGTTCGTGCGATGCTCGCGTGCGGTCTGACCTCCCGCTGCCCCCCATCGAGGCTGCCCGAGCCCGTGCGGCTGTACATCGAAGGCATGCGGCGAATTCTTGTACAGTTACACTGATAAAGCGAAGCGGCTCGTCACCCGCACGGGTCACAGCGTCGCCGGGTCGAGCGACATTGACTGCACGCGCTGCTGCTGCTGCGGCGGCGGCGCGGGCACCGCACTCGTTGCCGGCTCGGTTCGCCGGCTGCCAAAGTGCAGTGACCGCCGTGCGTGCCGCCCCGACGGTGCTGCTGCGGGCGCCTGCGGTTGTTGCCGCTGCTGCTGCTGCTGCGCTCGCTGCTGCGCCAGCTGGTGCTGCAGGGCGAACCGCTGGCGCTGCAGAAGCATCTCTTGCTGCTGCTGCCGCAGCGCATTGATGTCCGGCTCGGGCAGCTCGATCCGGCGCGCGTGCGCCTCGTCCAGCTGCGTGAAAAAGAACTGCGGGGACAGGTCAGGGTGATCGGTCACGGCCGTCTTGTCAATCACGACGGCGCAGGCGAGGCTGAGGTGCGCCGGCTCGAGCTCGCTGTCGCCCGCCTCGGTGCCGTCGGGTGCCGTGCGCGAGTGCGGCAGCTCGACCATGACCGTCGCGACATTGAACGCGCTGTTCGGGATCTTCTCAAGCGCGATGACCTGCGGTGTCCGTGTCAGCGCGAGCCGCTCCGCACTCCGTCGCTACGTCGCCATTTCGCACGCACCGACTTCTCCAGGTTCGTCGTGGGCGTGCCCGAAAAGAGCCGGACGCGGACCATGTCGGCCATGATCGACAGGTCAAATGTCGGCCGGTAGAAGCGCGGTTGCCTGCGCGACTGGTCAGCCGGCTGCTACGCTGCACCGCGCCAGGCGCGTGCACCGCAGGCGGTAGAACTGCCGGATTTTGAGCATGAAGATGCCGACAAAGAGCACGCCGAAGAAGCACATGAAGAAGATGATCAGGTAGAACAGCAGGTTGATGCCCTGGATTTGCGACCCGTTCGAGCTGTCCGAGTAGAACGTGATCGTGAAGCGCGCAGGGCCACTAACCGCCGCCGTCACGCCCATGAACAGCTCCCTGCGGGCGGTCAATCGGCCGTTCAGCGGTCGCGCGCCGCGAGCAGAGCGCACCCGTCCAGGTTGGTCAGCTGCAGCCCGCTGCCGCTCGTCTGCGCCGTGATGACCCAGCCGTAGTTGTCCGGGCCGGGTGTCTGCGTCGACGTCGACACGTACAGCACGGCGATAGACCCGGCCAGGCTCTGGAAGATGATCGTGCCAGAGTTGTACAACGCGCCCGTGCGCAGGTACGTGAACTGGTCCGGCTGAACGATGGCGCTGTAGATGCTGTTGACGCCGTCCGGGAGCTCGTCTGCATACACGGGCCCACACCATCAGCGGCGCGCCAGGCAAGCAACAACACGCGGAGCACGTACACCAACACGTCCCGCCGATCTGCGCCGAGCCGACAAAGCCCGGCAGGCAGACCTCGCACTGGCCCTGGACGCCGTTGATCGTGTTGTTGCCGCACGCCTGGCACACATTGTTGCTGTCGCACGTCTTCGAGTGCAGGTTGCAGAAGCATGTCTTTGGCTGCTCGTCCGCTGCACCGTCACGCGCGTTTGCGCAGGTCAGCAGCGGTCAGGCGCACGGCCGCACGGCATGCACCGGCCTCCGTGTAGCCGTAGCAGCTGCCAAAGGCGTACGTGCTCGGGTACAGCAGCCCGTTTAAGCACTGGCCCAGCGACGGGCACCAGACGCAGCCGCGCGAGCCCTGCGTGCACGTGTTCTGCGTCACAGACGCGGTGCAGCTGAGCGGGCAGAGCGCGAGCGGCGCGATGCCCTCGGTGCACGTCGAGCCCGTGCTGGTGCACACGCGCGAGACTGGGGGCCACTCGGGGTCAGGAGCGCTGAAGCGCGTGTGAGGCAAGCGCGAAACGTACTAGAGCACCAGCCGCACGAGCTGCTGGCGATGCACGTTCCGCACGCTGCGTAGGCGTGGCACGGGTCCTCGCACGCGTTGATGAGCGAGCGTGACACGAGGCAAGTCGACGGCCGCCCGGCGCTGTTGGGGAAGCACGCCTGCGTGTCGGCGCAGATGCTACAGTTGCTCTGCGAGATGCACATCTGGCACTGCGCCAGCTGGACCACGCTCGACGTGGCCGGGTCTGCGGCCGCGTTCTCACACCCTCAGCTACGTGCGCGCGCGCTCGGCGGGCCAGCGCACCCTGCACGCAGTCGCTCGTGTCGAACGCGCACGCGGCCGCGACGGCGTCGCGCTCGTCGGGCGCCGTGCCCACGCACGTGTTGTTGGTTGCGCACCAGAGGCACTCGTCCAGCGCGCTGCAGTCGGCCTTTGTGTTCGCGCGCGGGCAGCGCGGGCAGGCGGTCACGTTGAGCCACGTGTACGTGTACGTCGTCTTGTCGATGCCCGGCGGGAACGTCGCGCGCACGGTCTCGCGGCACCACGTGTCGCCTGCCGCAGGGCGCGCACGCGTAAGCAGCACCAAGACGCAGACACAGACAAGTGCGCACCGTCCTCCCAGGCGCAGAGCGGGTCGACGGTGCACGTGGCCTCGGACGAGTACCACGCGCAGCGATCGTGCACGAGCACCTGGAAGTCCGACTGGAACACGCCCGTGTACCCGCCCAGCAGGTACAGCTGGTTGCTGCGGTTGATGAGCGAGTGCCCGTACCGCGCCAGCGACGGCTCTGCGGCGACCGTGAGCAGGCTGCGCGGCACAAGCAGGCGCGGCTGCGCACCGGTGCTCGTCTGCGCAAACGGCAAAGACAGCCACTGGTAGCAGGTCAGGTGGAACGCAAACAGCTGGTCCGAGAAGCACATGGCGTCGTTGTTCTGCGACGGCGGGCGGTAGGGCGACCCGCCAAAGACGACCATGTAGTCGCCGACGATCACGGCCGAGTGCAGGTAGCGCTGGAAGCTGTCGCGTGCGCGCGCGGGGCGCGTGAGCCCGACGTCACGCCGCCTGCCGCACGCACAGCGTTGCAGGCAGCGACTGCATCGACGACACCGGCAGCGCCGTCCACGTGCCCGACAGCAGCGAGTAGGAGTAGACGATGAAATTGAACACGGCGCCCGTAGACACGTCGTAGTACTGGCCGCCGTAGACGAGCAGCCTGCGCGCGCGGGCGTGAGCACATGGTGTGCGTGCTGCCGCGCGCGTCAGCGCACCGGTTCATCGCCACGTCGTACACCATCGAGTGCCCAAACAGCCCGCGCGGCGGGCCCGTGTTGCCGTTGCGCAGCGCCGGCAGGAACACCCACTTGTACGTGTCGACGTTGAACGCAAAGAGCTCGTTCGTGTTTGTGTTGTCATTGCTCAGCCCGCCGTACACGACGATGCTCCGCAGCGGCGCCACGTACACGCCACGCATGAGCGTGCTCGGGGCCGGGCCGGCGCCTGCAGAGAGCGCAAGCGCGCGTCAACATGACACAATGCACCGCGGTCGAACGCACCTGCGCCGGTCACAAGCGTCCAGCTGCGCGACGCGACCGAGTACACCCAGACGTCGCTCAGCAGCGCCGTGGCCGACTGCCCGCCGATCACAAACATGCGCTGCCCGTCGACCACAGCCGAGGCGTGGCCTGCGCCAGGGCCATGGGTGTGAGCGAGACTCATTTCGTGCGCTGCACTGCGCACCTGACCGTCCGGGCGGCGACGCGCCCACGACCGGCATGCGCGACCACGTCAGCGTGGTAAAGTTGAAGCGATAGAGGCTGTTGCCGGGCGCCTTGGGGTCCACGGTGCTGCCACCAAAAACGTACAGCTGCCGGTCCGCGCGCGCGTCAACCGCCCCGCGCTCACAGGCGCACCCGCGAGGCGCACCGCGTCCGTCTCGCTCGCGTACACGGCGTGCGCGCTGACGACGGGCACGGGCGCGTCCGGCAGGAGCCGCTGGAAGCGCACGCTGTACGTCGGAATGGAGCAGTCGTTGCCTTGGGCGCGCCGCGTCAGCACACGCGATCGCCGCAGCCCTGAGCGCACCGACAAAGCCGCTGTCGCAGACGCAGCCGCTGAACGTGCCGTTGATGACGCACTGCCCCTTGTCGGAGCAGTCGGCGGGGCAGAACTCAGCCTGGCAGTAGGGCCCGCCGAAGCCGCTCGGGCACTCGCACACGCCGCGCACGCACGTGCCGCGGTTCGCGCAGTTGTGCGGGCAGGCCGAGATGACGTAGGTCAGATTGAAGCCCGTGAACGTGACGTAGTAGTCGGAGAAGAACGTGAGCGCGACGGCGGTCTGGTTGGTCGTGATCGGCGCGGGCACGTACTCGCCCGTGAGCGCGGCGATCGGCGCGGCGAGGGTCGCGTTGGCGCCGGCCGCGAGCCAGAGGTAGTCCCACCTGCGCGGTCGTCGTGAGCGCGACATCGATGCGATGCGATGCGATGCGCGCCGCACTGGCACTCGATGTTCAGCCTGCTGAACGTGAGCGAGATGTAGAGCGGCGCGGCGGTGGTGACGTTGGCGAGCGCGCGCGCCTGCTGGCCGCCGATGCCGTCGGAGCGGATCTCGGTCACGCACGACTGCGTCGTGAGGTAGTTGCCGGTGCCGGTCGTGACCGTGCCCACACGCGCCGTCAGCTGCTGGAACCCACTGGCCGGGCACAGCACGGTCGTCGTCGCGAGGGCCGGGCGCGCGGCGCACAGCGCACAGGCGGCGACGAGGCCGGTGACGAGTGCGGCGACGCGGCGCGGCGGCGGGGAGCCGGGCGCGCGGGCCATTGTCGTTCTGCGCGCTTTTGCGGGGCGTGGGCTGCGTGCGGCACGAACGGCGTCAGAGACATGCGCGTGCCGTTGGCGACCACCAACGCTGCCGCCCGCCGCCGGGGATAGTTAACCCGCGCCGCGGCCCACACGCCGCATACACCGCGCGTCGCCCCGCGCATCGGGACCCCGCGCGGAGCGGCACATGCAACGCGCCCGTCAGCGCGGGGCGCCGCGCGGCGGGCGGCAAAGAGCGTGTGCACGTGGCCACGACTAATTGAGCATCAGCATGATCCCAGCGTGGCCGCGACATACACGTGGCCACAACTGATTGATAATGAGCACGGTCCCAGTGTGGCCGCAACGTGCACGTGGCCAAGACTGATGAAGTATGAGCGTAATCTCAGCGTGGCCACAACCTGCACGTGGCCACGACTGTCAACCCATCACAGCTGCTGCAGCGTGGCCACGATTGACAGTGGGTTGCATACGTGTGTCGGAAGCCGAAAGTCGCTTCGCGTCGATCCGTCCGCTCGATGTCGCCGCGCGCGGCGCTTCGCGGCACGGTGCTGCTCGTGACGTCGCCGGATCTGCGCGCGCTCGTGCTGTGGCCGGTCATCGGGCTGGTGCGTGCGCGCGCGCGCACGCGAGAGAGAGTGCCGTGCGTGAAGCGCGCGCGCGGTCTCAGAGCGTCGTCGGGGTCGCCGTGTTCGTCGCCGGCTGCTTCTCGATCGTCCCGCTGGCCGGGGCGCTCGAGGCGTACGGCCTGCCGTCGTGGCTGTCGGTGATCCTCGCGGTCGTGCTCGCGCTCGTCATCCCCGAGCTGGTCGTGAGCACGGTCGTGTGGCTCGGTGCGCGCCGTTCCCCGTTGCACGTGCCGCCCGCTCACTACGCGTCGTGCGCGCAGGCTTCGGGCCGCTACAGCAGCGCCTCGCGCGCAAGGTGCTCGAGCGGCTCAAAGTGCTGTCAGCCAACAACCTGCGCGGCGAGGGCAACAACAACGCGACGAGCTCGCGCGGACACTGGTGGAAGTGGTTCGCCCTCCGCGCCGCGCTCTTCCTCGGCAGCTTCGTCGTCAACGCGATCCCGCTGCTGGGCCAGGTCCTGTACTTTTACATCAACGGCGCGGCCTACGCCTGGCAGCTGCACGAGGAGTTCCTGCGGCTCAAGGTGCGCCCGCTTGTGCTCGCTCGGTGCCGCCGCATCTCACGGCGATGGCGCACCCAGGGCATGTACACCAAGCGCGAGCAGTACAAGTACGTCTACGACCGCTTCTTCGACTACGCCATCTTCGGCTCGGTCGCGCTCGGGCTGGAGGTGTGCACGCGCTGCCGTCTGGACGTGAGCCGTCCGAGCTGATTCGCGACAACGCAGCTGATCGCGCCCGGGTTCAACGCCATCGTCATCTTCGGCAACGTCGTGGGCGCGTGCCTGTGGGCGGCGCAGCTACACAACGAGGACCAGGTGGCGCCGCTAGAGCAGGCGTCGCAGTGGAACGTGATGCCCGAGGACGAGGACGTGTGACGCGCGCCGCTGACGACCGGGCCCGGTCGAACACGCCGCCCGTCGAGGGCCGTGCTCGCGGGGCGGACCGCACAGCACCTGTACCATACCTGTAGATCCCCCATGGGCGCGGCAAAGTTCCGCAGAGAGAGAGAGAGAGAGAGAGAGAGAGAGAGAGAGAGAGAGAGAGAGAGAGAGAGAGAGAGAGAGAGAGAGAGAGAGAGAGAGA
>CALSCO010001509.1:0-11704 GCA_943704415.1 Parvularia atlantis | reverse complement strand
GCAGCTGATCGGCGGCGCGCCGTCGACCGAGCTCGACAGCTTCCACAACCCGGGCGTGCACGCGGTCGGTGCGCCCGCTCTGGTCGCCTATGTTCTGTTATCACCGTTGTAAAGTTAGCAAATGACTAGCAAGTGATCATACGCACCTACTAGAATAGAAGCTGAGCGCGGTCCGTGTCAATCTCGTGCTGCGCTGCCGGCTCTCTCTGTGCAAGGCTGCGTGTGGCACTGTGGCAGGCGAGCGTACGTAGCGCAGAATTCAGCCTCAAAATAGTGCGCGTACGTATATCCAGTGAGACGTATGGAAAGAACCAGAGCGCGCGGTGCGGTCTGCGGCGCACAATTTGCATTGCACAGCGTGCGGTTTGCGCACACTATGCGGCAAGAAGGTTGTCAGACAGCCCCACAGAAGAAAAAGAAGAAAGAGAAAAAAAAAGGACGGCGTCCACGCGCACCACCGGCACGCCTTCACAATTGCTTTGCCTGCGGCCGCTATTTTCGGAGCGCAATGGCCGCGAGTGTGGACCAAACTGCGCGCGGCGGCGCGGTGTCGTCGTCGTCGTCGGCGGCGGCGGCAGGGCCCGGCGGCCGGGCGGCCCCGGCGGCGTCGGACGAGCTGGCCAAGCAGTGGGAGGACGACGGCACGAACGAGTTTGTGTCCTACTCGGTCTGCGGCACCGACTTCCTCGTCAGCCCACGCTACACGATCAAGCGCCCGCTCGGCTCGGGCGCGTACGGCGTCGTGTGGTGCGCGTGGCGGCGCGCGCGCCACGTGGGTGGCCCGCGACGCGCTCACGCACGCACCACGCGCGGACGCCTGCAGCGCCGCCGAGGACCGCCTGCACGGCAAGTTCCAGTTCTCGCGCGACGTGGCCATCAAGAAGATCGGCAAGGCGTTCGACCACCTGACCGACTGCAAGCGCACGCTGCGCGAGATCAAGATCCTGCGCCTGTTTGACCACGAAAACGTGCGCGCGCACTCGCGGCCACGGCACGCAGGACGCACAGCCGCTGACACAACGGCGCGCGGCTCGGCGTGCCAGGTCATCGGCATCCGCGACATCCTCCGGCCGCGCAGCTTCGAGGAGTTTGAGGACGTGTACATCGTGAGCGACATGATGGACACGGACCTGCACCAGATCATCGGCTCCAAGCAGCCGCTGACCGACGACCACTGGTACGCGCGCGCGCGGACGTGCTGACGCTCGTGATGCTGACCGTCACCGTTGCGCACCAGCCAGTACTTCATGTACCAGGTCCTGCGCGGGCTCAGGTACGTGCACTCGGCCAACGTGCTCCACCGTGACCTTAAGCCGAGCAACATCCTGCTCAACGGCAACTGCGACCTTAAGGTGTGCGCCGTCGCGTGTGCGCGGCGACGTGACGCGCACGCACGACCTCCAAGATCTGCGATTTTGGTCTCGCGCGCTCGTCCGAGCCCGACATGATGCAGAACTTCATGACCGAGTACGTCGCCACGCGCTGGTACCGCGCGCCCGAGATCATGCTCTCGTGGAAGCCGTACACGAAGGCCAGTGCGTTTGCCGTGCCGCGTGCGCGCTCGCGCTCCGCAGCCCGAGCCGCTCACCGCTGCCCGTGCCGCGTGCGCGACCAGTCGACGTGTGGTCGATCGGGTGCATCTTCTACGAGATCCTCGCACGGAAACCGCTCTTCCCGGGCCGCGACTGTGCGAATCGCTCGCACGCATGTGGTTGCCCCTGCCGCTCATGCGTGCCCGCGCTCGCCAGACATCCACCAGCTCAACCTGATCACGGACGTGCTCGGGACACCGTCAGACGACAAGATCAACACGATCTCGAGCAGCAAGGCGCGCCCGCTGCTGCACGCGGCCGGCAGCCGCCGCTGACGCAGCCCGCAGGCCAAGGCGTTCATGAAGAGCATGGCCAAGAAGCCGCCGCAGTCGTTCGAGCAGAAGCTGCCGAACGCCAACCCGACCGGTGCGGTGCATCGCGCTAGACTGCGTTGGCGGTGCTGAGCCGTGCGCGGGCGCGGCGCAGCGATCCACCTGCTCAAAGCAATGCTGCAGTTTGACCCGGACGACCGCATCACGATCGACGAGGCGCTGCGGCACCCGTACCTCGAGCCGCTGCACGACCCGCTGGACGAGGTGTGGCCTCCGCTGCACGCCCGGCGTGGCTGACAGGCGCCCGCCCCGCAGCCCCAGTGCGACGTCACGTTTGACTTCCCGTGGGAGGACGAGGTCCTGACCAAGCCGATGCTGAAGGAGCTCATCTTCAAGGAGGTGACTGCCGCTGTGGGCGCGCGCGCACGCGATGGCTGACTGCGCGAGCGCCGCGCGCAGATGCTCCACTTCCACCCGGAGGCCACAAACGACCCGACGTACCACCCAGTGCTGCCGCCCGTGCCGGCCAAGAAGGCTGCGCGCCCGTGAGTGCGCCTGCGCGCGTAACCATGGTTTGTTTGTCGTCGTCCGTTTCGCTCGCGCTCCTCTAGCTCCCTCGTCGCGGCTCATGCGCACTCAGCGATTCTGCGTGTTGTACAGTGCGGACGCGCGCGCGCGCGCGTCGCGGTGGATAAAAACACACATGGCTTGAGTTAGGGCAGCTGCGGGAAGTCGAGGAGGGCCGAGGCGTTGCTGCTGAACTGCGGCGCGAGCGCGTGCGCCATCGCGATGACGGCGCGCCGGCTCGAGTGGTAGATGGCGAGCGCATTGCTGACGCAGGGCGGGTCGGGCTGCGCCTCGTCCTGGTCCCAAGGCTTGCCGACGGTGAAGTGCCAGATCTGGGCGCGGACGCGGGGGCGTGAGCGCGCGCCGCGCATCAACGCGCGGCGCACACCGAGGTCAGATGTATGGCGTTGCGGTAGCTCTTGCAGTCGCAGAAGAACGAGACCATGTTGTAGATGTGCGAGAGCACGTGCGGCGGGCGGCCGTCAAACACGTCGCGGATGACGTCTGGCTGCTTGGCCCACCACCCCAGCGCGCTCTGGTCGGCCGAGTGGAACAGGGCGGGGCAGTTGGGCGCACCCTCGCGCTCGCCGCAGGGCGTCGAGAGGTACCTGATCAGGCTGCGCACGACGCGCCGGAGCGGGTGCACCACAAACACGCCCGTGTTGGGCTCCCAGGGGAAGTCGCACGAGTCCATGCCGTAGGTGAACGCGAGCGGGCTCTCGCGGCCGACGGCGAAGAGCGCCTCGTCCGGCGCGCGCACGACAGCCGTGTCGGTGTCGATTACCATGACCGCCTCGTAGTCAAACATGAGCAGCGCGTTGAGCTTCTCCCAGGCCTTGCGCCAGCTGCCGCGCTTCTCGGCCCAGCCCGCGTGCACGTTCTGCGGGCTCCAGAACGGGTCAAAGTGTACAAACTCCATGTTGAGCTGCGCCGCCAGCGCCGCGTCCAGCGGCGTCACGGTCCGCACCGGCTCGACCGTGCCGCAGAGCGTCAACAGGCGCGCGCCCCGTGCCTGCAGGTTGTGCGCGAGCCGGAAGCAGTGCAGCCAATGCCCGCGGTCGGCCGCGACAACGAGGTACGCGCGGCGCGTGCGTGGCAGCGAGTCGTCCAGGTGTGCGTTGCGCTCGTCGGCCCACGCGACGGCCTCGCGCAGGGCGCCGTCGGGCGCGACCGCGTGGTCGTCGTTGTCACTGGCGTCGCGCGCCGTCTCGCGCAGCAGCACGCCCGCCTGCAGCAGCACGACCACCGTGCCGACGACGAGCGCGGCGGCGAGGGCGAGCTGCGAGACGTGCATGCGCCGCACCGAGTCGGCGCGCAGCACAAAGAAGAAAAAAAAAAAGAGGGGGGGAAAGTGGGCATTCAAGTCTGTCGCCATAACCACTCGGCCATGACACCCGGGTGCGATTTCGCGGTGCCAGCAGGGATCGAACCTGCGCGGATTGCTCCAACAGATCTCTCACGCTCAGACGGCTGCGCTGCGGCACGTCACCGGCCGACCGGGCCCGGAAACACTCACGGACGCGACATTGCGCCGCCAAACAACACGCGGATGTACACACCGCGCGCGGCCGTGCTCGCGGGCGTGGCCGTGTGCGCGGCCCGGGGCGTCGCGTGGGCCGCCGGCGTCGAGCCGCACCCCGGCGGCGCGCGGCCCGTGCACGCGGCCGAGGCGGTCGAGGCCGTCGCGCAGGCCGCGCCGCAAGCGTCGGTGTCGTCGTTGTCCTACGCGCGCTGGCGCCGCGAGTACGTCGGGCACTACGAGAACCGGCTGCGCCTGTACAGCCACCCGCAGAAGGTGTTCAACTACTTTGCGTCGGTCAAGCGCCAGGGCGAGCTGTACATGCACCCGGTCGACTTTGTGCTGTCGACCCTGCGGTGCGCCGCTGCCGCGCACACACGCCCACCTGACCCGCGCGGGACAGGTACCAGCCGGGCAACGGCGACGGCGCTGAGGCGCAGCGCGTGCTGCGGCGGCGCATCGAGCAGCACTGCGCGTCGTCGCTCGAGTTCTTCCGTTGCGTGGCCCGGCGCGTGCGTGCGCTCGCCGCCACGCCGCTCACGCTCCGGTCGCACGCGCGTGCCCAGGCCTCGCCGACACGAACGGCGACGGGCTCATCTCGTATCAGGAGTACATCCTCTTCCTCGTGCTCTTGGCCACGCCCGAGAGCCAGTTCCGCGTCGCCTTCCAGATGTTTGACGAGGACGGCAACGGCGTGATCGACCTGGCCGAGTTTTACAAGATCATGGACACGGTCAACGCCTCGGTCAAGCAGCGCATGGGCACGCGCGAGGGCACGCGCCGGCTGCAGCGCGGCGAGGGCCTGCTCGCCCTGCTCTTTGGCAAGGACGGCAAGGACCTGTGCGCCGCCCGCCCGCCCGGCCGACCGCCCGCCTGCGCACGCTGAGCCACTCCCGGCGCGCGCTCGCAGGTGCAGCTTTGACGACTTTGCCGCGTTCCTGCGCCGCCTGCACACCGAGGTGCTGCGGCTCGAGTTCTTCCGCAACCCGACCGACGCCGCGCAGACGATCGCGGCGAGGGTGCGCGCGCTTTACGTCTTTGATGGACGCGCTGACGTGTGGCGCTGCAGGACTTTGCGCGCTGCGTCGTGTCGTACGCCAACCGGTGAGCGAGCGCACGTGCGCACAGGTGCGGCAGCTGATGCTGCGCGCGCAGGCTCGAGCTGTCGGCGTTTGCCAAGCGCATCGAGACGCTGCCAAACGCGGACGGTGCGAGCCGCGAGACGCAGGGCTTGCGCGGGCGCTGACGAGTGGCGACGCTGCAGCGCGCGTGACGTTTGAACAGTTTGCGCTGCTCGACACGGTCGTCAACCACCTCGAGAGCGTCCACTACGCCATCCGCCTGTACGGCCAGGCCGGCGGTGGCGGCGGCACGGGCGGCGGCTTCACCAAGGCGGATCTGAAGCGCGCTGTGCGCGGTGCGTGCGCGTGCGCACAGGCGCATCTGTCGTGCGTGCCACTCACTGCGCACCGGGCCGACCACGCAGCCGCGGCGGCCGTGGAACTGCCAGACATCGTCGTCGACACGCTCTTCCACGTCTTCGACTCGAACGGCGACGGCACACTGGACGACGCCGAGTTCCTCGAGGTGCTCCGGGGGCGCTCCGGGCGCGGTCTCGATGCGCCGCGCGACCTCGGCGTGGCGCGGCTGATGGAGCGCCTCGCGACGTGCTGGTCCGATGCGTGAGTGAGAGCGAAACAGGTTCAGGTCTGTGCCACACGACGTCATGACCACGTGGACGCGCCTCGCGGATGGCGACGACGCGCGCGAGGTCGACGAGGACGGGTTCGACGCGGACGGGATCAAGCTCGTGCCGCTGAGCGCGGGCGACAACGGCGAGGCCCGCGGCGGCGCCCCGCCCGCCCGGCCGCGCGCGCCGTTCCTGCGCCCGCGGCGCACCGGAAGCGGCGGCGCGCGCGAGCCCTGGATCCTGCGCCTGGCCGAGGCTGCGCACCCGCGCATGCACTACGGCGTGCTCGCCGTGGGCCTCGCCAGCCTCACGTTCTTCCTCTCGGCCGTGGGCGCGACGTACGGCGTCGGCTTCTTCACCAAGGCGCTGATGGAGAGCCTCGAAATCTCGCGCTCGGTCGTGTCGATCTGCTGGACGGCGGCGCTGCTGGGCTCGGCGCTGCTCCTGCCGCTCGTCGGGCGCGCGGTCGACCGCTTCGGCCTGCGCCGTGTCATCGCGGCTGCCATCGTGCCCTACGTCCTCTCGCTCGTCTGGCTCGGGAGCGTCCAGAGCGCCGTCAGCATGGCCTTCGCCTTCTTCGTCCTCCGCCTGGCCATGGCCGTCGCCCAGCTCGTCTCCAACACGCTCGTCAACAGTGCGTGCGCCCCCCCGGCTGTGGCGGTGCTGTCGGCCTCACGGACACTGTGGCGCGCAGTCTGGTGGGTCAAGTACCGCGGCAAGGCCCTCGGCGTCATGAACGTCGTCGCCGGGCTGAGCATGTGCGCCGCGCCGCCGATGCCCCGGGCGAACGCACTGACGCACGCGCCGGGCCTCCTTTTTTCGCAGTGCCTTCCCGTCTTTCCAGACCGCGCTCGACGCGGCCTTTGGCTGGCGCGGCGCGCTGTACGCCGAGGCCGTGCTCATCCTGGTCGCGCAGTCGCTGATCGCGACGGTGCGCACGCTCGTCCGCTCACCGCGCACGCCTGACACGCGCAAGACTCGCAGATGGTGCTCAACCACCCCGAGAGCTACAACCGCTACCCGGACGGTGCGACGTCTCCCGGCAGCAGCATGGCCATCTCGACGTCGCATCTCAAGCTCGCCGACGACAGTTCGACCGCGCTCACCTCGGACGACACCGATGCCGACGCCAACACTGACGCCGACGCCGACGCCAACGCTGACGCCACGCAGCGCCTCACGGCCACCAACGGCGATGATGCCGAGCACCAGCAGACAGCGCTTGCAGCAGCAGCCGGCGGCGTGACGAGCGCAGGCAAGGCCGACGGAGCAGCAGCGGCGGCAACAGAGACGGAAGAGGTGCACTGGCACTGGAAGGACGCGCTGCGCACGCCCGTGTTCTGGGTCGTGTCGCTCTCGAGCTTCGTGTGCATGCTCGTGTGGTCGGGCTTCAACTTCCACTACGAGTCGATCTTCGTCGACAACGGCCTGCCGCTGGACACGGTGCACTACGTCTTTGTGCCCGTCGCCGTCAGCTCGGCCGTGGGCATGATCCCCGCCGGCATCGCCTTTGATCGGGCCACGCGCCGCGCGCGGGTAATGTCGCTCGCGCTCGTCCTGCTCGCCGTCAGCGTCGCCCTCCTGCTTGTCCTCTCCAACCGGTACCTGGCCGTGCTCTTTGGCGTGCTCTTTGGCGTGATGGGTGCGCGTGCGTGCGTGCTCATGCTCGCAACTCGCTCACGCCGCCGCCCAGACGCCTTCTACATGATCGGCAACAACACGATCTTTGCGCAGCTCTTCGGGCGGGTGCACCTCGGCTTCATCAGCGCCGTCAACGGCGCCATCGTCACGTTTGGTGTCGGCGTGGGTGCGCACGTGTGCGCTGTGCCGCAGCGCGCGGCTCACGCATTTGGCGCGGCAGGCCCGTCGCTTTTTGGCGTCGTGCGCGAGCTCGCCGGTTCGTACACGCCCATGCTCTACGTCCTCGGCATCCTCAGCGTCGTCATGGCCGTGCTGCTCTTCTTCTTGCCGCAGCCCAAGCCGCCGGCGCGTGACCGGCTGCTGCAGATGGGCTCATGACGTCGGCGACAGACGCCCCTTTGTAGATGTGTTCTTGCACACGCGCACACACACACACTCACACACACACACACACACTGCACCGTCACCGCCAGACGCACTGCAACCGCCCGACACAACGCGGAGGCGCCTCTCACGCGCGCACGAGCGCGTCCACACCCTCGATCACGAGCGGGATAAGCTCGGGCACGTTGCTGCGGCCGCTAATGTACAATGCGTTCTGTTCGCACGCGTACGCACGCGCAAGGGGTCAAGCCCCGCACAGGGCGAGCACGTGTGCGCACCTGGGCCGTGACGATGTTGATCTCCAGCAGGACCACAAACGTGCCGCCGACCTTGACCGATGTGAACAGCGTGTCCTGCGCGCGCTCACATCGTGAGCTGCGACCGTGACGCGCGTTGCGACGCACCACGCCGTTGGCCTGGCGGCTGCCAATGACGAAGACGTTGGCCGCGGGCAGGCGCGTCTGCACCGTGAGCAGACTGCGCGGGTTCAGGTTCTGCAGCGCCTGCTTGTGCTCGACGGCCGCGTGCTGCGCCCGCCCGTCAGCTCCCCACCGCAGCGCACGCACGCACGCGTGCACCTCCTGCCAGAACTGCATCCAGCCCTGCTGGTCCACTCGCCCGTCCTCGGTGAAGAGCACGTGCAGGGGCAGGCGGACCTGCGTGTAGAACACCTGCACGTTGTTCTTGAACGCGATCTGCAACAGGTTGAGCGGGTCGGTCTTGACGCGCTGGCCGGTCGTGCTCAGCTGCAGCGGGTAGTCGACTGCGCGTGCGTGTGCGCATGAGCGCCGCCGGCGGTCGTCGCCGCTGTGGCGCTGTTGCGCGTGCGCACCCGTCTGGTTCGGCATAAGCGGCGCAGAGAGCTGCATCGGCGCAGCGGGCGCGAGCGCAAAGCTGTTGACGGCGGACATTGAGCGACGAGAGGTCCGCGCCCGGCACGTGCGCACACCTGTTCTTGTTGAACTGCACGCCAAAGTCGCTCATCGGCTGCGGTGTGTAGTTGCGCAGCTGCAGGTCAAAGGAGACCGACGCGTTGCGCCGCGCAAATACCGCCGTGATCTCGAGGCCGAGGCCCTGCTCCTTGGTCAGGAGCGTCACGCGCTGCGCGGATGGGCTGTGTGCGCGCGTGAGCGGGGCGCAGCCGCACAAAACGAACGACGCACGCAGCACCGCCCGGCGACGCTGCCGCGGGCGCCGCGGCGGGCGTCGGGCCGCCGCCGAACAGGTCGAGCAGATCGTCGACACCGCCGCTAGTCTTGGCTGCTCCCGTGGCGGGGCCCGCGCCGGCCGACGACGGCATAGCCAGGTCCAAGTCGAGCAGGTCACCCATGCCGCCCGAGGCCGACTGGGCGGCTGTTTCCAAACACGCGCGGCGTGAGCCTGCAGGCTGCACGGTGCCGGGAGGCAGGCAGCACGCGCACCGGGCGACATCACGTCCGGCTGGCTGTCGGGCATGAGGCTCTCGTCGTTCACGTTGTCCTCCTCGTCGTTGCCTTGCGAGGCCTGCTGCAGCGACTTGACCGAGAGCGGCGCCATCTTGCCGGTCGAGTTGATAAACGTGGCCGCGGGCTTGTGGTAGACCGAGGCGATCTGTGCCCGCGGCGCGTCAGCACCGATGTTGTGGCGAATGCGGCGCGTCGTGCCGTCGTCAGGTTGTCGAGCAGCTCGTCCAGCAGCGAGCCGCTGATGTTGTCGTCCGAGTTGCCCGAGATCGGCGGCTTCTCGGCCAGCACGACGGCCTGCCGCGCGCCGCCGCGTCACGCGCACAGCTAGCGCCGCCGCCGCCACGCACCTTGGCCGCGGCCGGGTCGGTCGACAGCAGGCGCCAGTAGATGAAGCCGCGGTCGCGCAGATCCGGGTTGTCGCTGCCGCTCGTGGCCATCTGCAGCACCTTCTGCACGAGCGCCTGCGCCGCGGCGGGCTTTTTGAGGAAGAGCTTGACGGTGGCCGTGAGCAGCTGCAGCTGGACCTGTGCGCTCTCTGCTGTGAGCAAGGGCGAGCGCGTGCACGGGCAACGCCGACGCACCTCGACTGCGTCCTCCTCAAAGTTCTCCATCAGCGTCTCGAGCAGCTCGCCCGCGTTGTCGATGCGCTCGCCGTACTCACCCACGATCCACACCATCGACGCCTTCGCGCTCGACTCGTCCAGGCTCTCGATGTTCTCGGCCAGCGCCGGGATAAGCGACTCGTACTGGTTCGGGTACTTGCGAAAGATGTCCTGCGCGCCGGGCCGATCAGCTAGGCGCTACAACGTAACCGTGCACGCACCTTGATCACCACGATCGCCTCCTGCACGACGTAGTTGACCTTCGTCTTGATCAGGTCGAGCAGCGCCGAGATGCAGCGCTCGGCGACGCGGTCTGGGCGGGGGGCGTCAGCTGTGCGCGAGAGCCTGGCACGCGGCAAACACGCACCGAGCTTGATCGCGATGCGGCCGATGGCCGACACGGCGCGGCGCACAAAGTCGACGTCGGCCTCGGTGGCGTACCTGCGCGCGGGACGCGGCTAGCGGCGTGAGCGCGCGGCGCGTGCGACAACGAGCGCAGACGCACTCCTTCAGCTCCGACAGGACCGCGTCGAGGTTCTTCTCGGACGCAAGGCGCACGATGATCTCGAGCTTCTCGAGCTTGACGTACGGCGGGTCGTTGTACTTGCAGAAGAAGACGCGCATGTCCTGCGACATGATGTTGGGTACCTTGCGCAGCACGAGGTCGATGTTGCGCAGG
This sequence comes from Parvularia atlantis, assembly GCA_943704415.1. Taxonomy (NCBI): domain Eukaryota; order Rotosphaerida; genus Parvularia; species Parvularia atlantis. The sequence goes on along the minus strand of CALSCO010001509.1, from coordinate 1,313 downwards.
GCCACGTAGGCGATCTCGGGCTCCTCCGACAGCTGCGTGACTGCGCAGCACAGTGGCGTGAGCGCGGCGGGCCTCGGCGAACACAAGCGCACGCGCGCTCGCACCCAGCGGCGCGGCGATCTTCTGGTACACGGTCGCGATCTGGTCCTTGTTGTCCATGAAGTTGACCAGCTTGAGCAGGACCTTGACCGCCGTGAGCACGACAGCGGCGTTGGCGTGGTTGAGGCGCGTGAGCACGCGTTCGCTGATCTGCTGGGCCTGCGCAGCACGGTGCCGGGGGCGTGAGTGTGGCGGCCGGCCGGCCGGGCGGCGCTGGCGGCGGCGCACCTCGCGGCTCGACGTGGGGCGGTACTTTGCGAGCCAGTCGAGGATGAAGATCTGGCCCCACTCGTTGCACTCGTTCATCGCCGCGAGCAGCTGGTTCAGCAGCTGCACCGACATCGTAATGATGTTCTGGCCCATCTCCTCGTTGATCTCGGCCATGGCCGCAACGGCGTTTGACACGACCTGTTCGCGCGCGCGCACGCACGAATGGGTGAGCGTGCACTCGCCGGGCGCGCAATTCGCCCGCGCGCGCCGCACCATCGGGTTCGAGTCGTTGAGCATGTTGGCCAGCTCCTCCAGGAACCCGTTGGACTCGCACAGGCCCGGGTTGAGGTCAAACAGCTTGGCGATGCCGATGACGGCCGTCTTGCGCACGTACGGGTCCGGGTCCTTGATGCACTTGCCCAGGGGCAGGCACAGGTAGTCGATGATCTTGTCGACGCGGATGCAGCCCATCGTGCGGATGGCGAGCGCGCGGATGAGCGGGTTGGGGTCGTCACAGTCCTACGCGCGGGCGCGCAGCACGCGCCGTTGGGCAAAGGGCCACGAGGTGCGCGGTACAGAGGCGCGCACCTTGACGAACGTGTTGACGGCGAGGATGGCCAGCTCCGGGTTCGTCTTGGCGTAGTTCATCAGGTAGAGGTAGATGAGCTTCTTCAGGCTCAGGTCCTCCGTCTGCATGTTCTTGAGCACATCGGCCAGGAGCGGGCTGGCGGTGCGTGTGGGCCGTGAGCGAGCGCGCAGCGGGGAAAGGCGCCGACACTCGCCGCGCACCTCACGTCCTTGCCGACGGTCATGCTCGCGATCGTCTTCTTGACCGCGTCCTTGATCTTGTCCTTGTCGACGCTGTTGAGGTCGTTCTTGAGCTCGTACAGCTCGCCTGGGGCGCGGCGCACGCGTGAGCGGCCACCCTCTCCTTCGTCCTGCTCGGCCGCCCGCGCACCCTTCTTGGACGAGCCGAAGAACTTGCTGTCCGTCATCTCGGGGCG
>CALSCO010001500.1:0-32033 GCA_943704415.1 Parvularia atlantis | reverse complement strand
GGGGGGGCGCGTCTGTCGTATGCCAGGGCGAGTGGCGTGCCTTGTACTCGACCGCCGCCTGGCGTGCACGCACCATGTTGACGCTCTCCTGCAGCTGCTGGCGCTGTGTGTGCGTCCCCGTGTGGTCGGTGCTCGTACGAGCGCACACCCATGGCGCACCTGCCGCTGCGTCCCGCCCGGGTTGTTGTTCTCGAGAAAGCGCCGCCGCGTCACGGGCAACGTGCGCTCGGCCTGGCGCGTCTTGCGCAGCAGCTCGTTCATTGACTTTGGCGGCGGACCCGGGCCGTACACTGAGCGGACGGGTGCGCGGGGGGCGTGAGCGCGTCTGCGCATGCGCACACGGGCTGCACGCGCGCGAACGGCACCGCGCAGAACGGTCGTGACGCGCTCGAACGCGACCATGAGCACGTTGCGCCCGTTGACACGCCCCACGTCAAACATCTGCCGCAGCAGCGAGAACTGCACGTCCGACCAGCGCTCCGACAGCTGCGGGTCGTGCGCCTCGCCCGTGTGCACGGTCTCGGGCGGGCGATGCGTCGTCTTGATCACGCTCAGCAGCTCGCCCTCGCCCGGCTCGTCCGCCACGCCGCGCTCGGCGACGAGGGCGCGCGCCGCGTGCAATGCGTCCGGCTCATGCCCACTGCGCTCGACCACGCGCGCGTCCGCCACGCCGGCCGCCGTCGCGCCGCGCGCGCGCATCGAGGAGAAGTCGCGTCGCAGCTGGACCGCGGGCATGCTGTGTCATTGATGTGGTGGTCGTGCAGGCACGTGGTCGTCGCACTTGCGCGCCGCACGCCCGTCATGAAGTTTGGTGCGGCCGGCGCTGACTTTGCGTGGTGGCTGCGTCGCGCCGACACGCACGTACGGCGTGCACGGCAGGGTTGAGCCTGCTCGCGGCCACCAACCCAGAGTGGAGCGACCAGTACATCGAGTACAACCTGCTCAAGCGCGAGATCCGCCTCCTCGCCGAGCACCAGAAGCAGCAGCAACAGCAGCAGCAGCAGCAGCTGTTGTCGCCACTCGCGTCGGACGGCAGCAGCGATGCCGTCGCGGGCGTGCAGCAGCAGCGCTCGCGCTTCCTCGACAAGCTCACGGCCGACGTGCGCCGTGCCGAGGACTTTTTCGCGGCCAAGCAGCGGCAGCTGGCGGGCCAGCTGGACCTGCTCGTCGAGAAGGCACGCGCGCGCGGGCAATCGGGGCGCTGACAGTGTGCTGAGCGCGGCACCGCAGACCGCCACCGCCAGCTCGACCCACGCCACCGCGACCAAGGAGCTGCGGCAGGAGCTGATTGCGCTCTTTGTCGAGCTGCAGCTCCTGCGCGAGTTTGGCACGCTCAACTACACGGCCGTGGCCAAGATCCTCAAGAAGCACGACAAGTGCGCGCATACCTGCGGAGTGTGTGCACCGCTCAGCTGAGTCGCGCCGGCAGGAATGTGCCAACCGAGCCGCTCAAGGCCACGTTCCTCAAGCAGCACGTCGAGGACCTGTCCGTATTTGGCACGCAGGAGAAGCTGATCGCGCTGTCGTCGCGCGTGCGGGTGCGCGCGGCATCAAGTGCTGGCTGCTGGCTGGTGCTGAGTGTGCGCGTGTGCCACGCGATCGCAGAACTACTACGCCGAGGTGCTCGAGGACGGCGACCGGCACAAGGCCGACGAGGTGCTGATCGACGCGGTCAAGTCGGGTACGCTCCTGCTGTCACGCCACGCCACGCACACCTCACACTGCGCACGCAGCCGCGCGCAGGCGCGAGCGCCGCGGCGCCGAGGGCATCCCGCTCAAGAAGTGCTTCATCCTCGACATGGACGGCGTCGTGTACCACGGCGACCGGCTGCTCCCGGGCGTGGTCGAGTTTGTGCGCCGCCGCGCGCTGCCGTCTGTGCGTGCCTCGCTCCGCCGGCTCACGCGGAGACGCGCGCAGATCAAGTGGCTCGAGGCGACCGGCAAAAAGTACATGTTCCTCACGAACGGGTCCACGCGCACGCCGCTCGAGATCCAGGCCAAGTTGAAGAGGCTAGGTGCGCGTGTCATGGTGCGTGCGTGCGTGCACTGTGCGGTTGGCTGATGCCGTGCGCGGCGCCTGCGCAGGCCTCGAGGTCGGCCCGGACGTGTTCCACACGTCGGCCATCTCAACGGCGATGTTTCTGCAGTCGCAGGTGCGCGTGGCGTGCGAGTGCGCATGTGCCATCGACTGACGCGCTCGGTGCTCAGACGCCGAACGGCCGCGCGTACGTGATCGGCGACAGTGGTCTGCGCTCCGCGCTGCTCAACGTGGGCTACTCGATTACGGTGACGTCGTGCCGCGCGCCCCCGCGTGCCGAGTGATGCTCACACAGGCATGCGCAGGACGACAATCCGGACTACGTCGTCGTGGGCGAGACGCGCGACTACACGTTTGACCAGATCGAAAAGGCGATCAACCTCGTCTACCGCGGCGCGAAGCTGATCGGGACCAACTGCGACGCGGTCGACAACGCGACCTACGGCTTCTCGCCCGCATGCGGCGCCCTGTGCGCGCCGATCGAGAAGGCCACGGGCAGGCAGGCATACTTTTGCGGCAAGCCCAACGCGTGGATGTTCCGCCAGGCCGCGCTCAAGCTGCACGCGGACCCGTCCGAGTGCGTGATGATCGGCGACCGCATGGACACGGACATCGTGGGCGGGCTCGAGGTGCGTGCGAGAGGCGGGCGCGCGAACGCTGAGCAAAACGCTCGCCGCGCATAGGCCGGGATGGACACGATTCTCGTGCTGACGGGCATCACCAAACTGGAGGACGTGGCAAGCTTCTCGTTCCGGCCGACGCACGTGCTCAAGGACCTGAACCAGATCCAGTCGATCGCCTCTGTTTATGACTGACTGCGCGGCGAAGAAGAAGGCGGCGAGGAGTCAAACCGACGAGGTCGCCGTAGGTGCCACCGTTGACAGTCACCGTACAAATGCGATGTACACAGCGCGTTGCGGGCACTTTCCGTTTTCTAGTCCGTCGTTCCGTCCGCACCGAGCCACCCGCGCAGCCAGCTGCACCCCTGCGCCATGGCCACGTGTGACCTGACGGATCCGCAGCTGCTCGAGGTGTACGAGAAGGTCCGCGGCGCCGCGCCTGAGAACTGGTGCGGCCGCTGGCGTCGCCGTCGCCTGTCGTGTGCGTGATCGGCCTGATGCACACGGCGACGACCACGTCGACGCAAACAGGCTGCTCATGGGCTACGGCGAGACGCGCAACAAGCTGTCGATCACGGCGTCGGGCGCGGGCGGCGTCGACGAGATGCGCGCCAAGCTCGAGGGTGGCGTGGCGCGCGGGTGGCGCGGGCTGGTACTGAGCGCACGTCCCAAGGCCCGGTCTCGTTCGGGTACGTCAAGCTCGCAGACGACTACGTGATCGTCGTCTTTGTCGACCCGGCCAGCGCCACGAGCCTGCAGAAGGCCAAGGCGTCGGTGCACAAGCGGGCGGTGGCGGGCCACTTTGTGGTGCGCCGGCCCCGTCCGCGCAACCGCCCGTCCGTCCGTTCTCACGGGACGCGGCACGCGGCACGTGGCAGTACCACCACGCCATCCTCACCATCGACAACAAGGACGACCTCACGACGGCCAAGCTCGAGGAGGCCGTGCGCACGACCGATGTGCCGCGGCCCGAGGGCGATCTGCGCGGTGGCAGCGCTGGCGCCAAGCCCGCAGCAGCGGCCAGCGCAGACGACGCGGCCGACAGCGTCTCGGCGCGGCTGGCGGCGCGGCGTGCGGCGCGCATGGCCGGCCGCGGCGACGACGGCACAGCGTCTGAGCCTATGGTTACGGGCGATGCCGAGCGCGAGGAGCGTGAGCGCAAGGCCAAGGAGGAGGCTGAGCGCAAAGCCAAGGAGGAGGCTGAGCGCAAAGCCAAGGAGGAGGCGGAGCACAAAGCCAAGGAGGAGGCTGAGCGCGACGACGCTGAGCGCAAGGCCAAGGAGGACGAGGAGGCAGAGCGCAAGCGCACCGAGGCAGCGTCGACCAACCAGGAAGACGAGGAGCGCGAGGCCAAGGCTAAGGCCGACGCCGAGGCGACCGAGCGCACACGGCGGCGCGCGGCCGAGCGGCAGGCCGCGGCGGCAGAGGCTGCGCGCAAGGCCAAGCAGGAGGAGGAGGAGGCCGCGGCCGCCGCTGCTACGGCTGCTGCGGAGCGCAAGGCCAAGCAGGAGGAGGAGGAGGCCGTGGCCGCACACAAGGCCAAGGAGGAGGCAGACGCTGCGGCAGCAGACGCCGCGGCAGCAGCAGTCGTGGCAGCGGCACCGCAGGAGGAGACGCCAGCCGACGTTGAGGCGTACCGGAACAAGCGCCGCCTCGAGCGCGAGCGTGAGCGCGGCTCGCAACGCGAGCTTGTGAGGTGCGCTCGCGCTTGCAGGCCGTGCGCAACCCGGCTGAACGCCGCGTGCAGCCCGACCACCGCCGCACCGGCCGCCGCACCGACCGCCGCACCGGCCGCATCGTCGCCCACGACGGCCAAACCCAAGGCGAGCTCCAGCGGCGGCGACGACGACCTTGACCTGGACGGCCTCACCGAGGAGGAGCTGAAGGAGCTGATGGAGGACCTCGGCGTGGACGACAAGGTGCGTGTGCTTCACTTTGCCGTGGCGATGCCCAACACTCTTGCCCAGCCCGCCGTTGTCAAGGCCGACCCAAAGCTGGTGTCCACCGGCGCGGTCATCGTCAACGACCCGACGCTGAAGGACGAGGCCAAGCGCGAGCAGACGGAGCAGATCGAGAAGATCATCAGGCAGCTCGAGACGAACGACCCGCACTGCGTGCGCATCAACCTCAACAACGCCGAGTGCGTCACCGCACGCACGCGCAGCGCACGGCTCACAGGACGTGCGTGCGTGCGCACAGGTACTTTACGGAGGACCAGCAGGTGCGCCTGGGCAACGCGCTGAGCAAGCACGACCACGTGATCGAGTTTGCCGCGGCCAACGCGGTCATCCACGAGCGCGGCGCGATCGCGATCGCCAAGGGCCTCTCGGGCAACAAGTCGATTGGCATCGTCAACCTTGAAAGCAACTTGTGCGCTGCTGCTGGCCCCGCGATGTGCAGCGTGCGCGTGTCTGACGGGCGGACGCACCCAACGCAGCCTCGGCAGCGGCGGCCTCGAGGCGCTCGCCGACATGCTCCTCGTCAACACGTCCGTGAAGGAGATGCTGCTCAACAACCAGCGCACGGTGATCGCGGCCAAGTCGGGTGCGCTGTGTGTCCGGCTGCGGTCGGGGCCGCGGTCTCAGACTGTTGCGCGCACGCAGAGACGAAGCTTGCCGCGTCACTTGAGAAGAACACGACGCTGCAGAAGCTCGGCTACGTCTGCCGCGACATCCAGGCGCGCCAGAAGATCGACAAGATGATCTTCCGCAACAAGGACCTGGCGCGGCAGGCGCGCGTGGCCGCGGGCAAGAAGAAGTGAAACGCGCCGCGTGTTGCTCAGTCTGCTTCACATCATTGCCGATCGATCGCGCGCACCCGTCCCGCCGTCGACGGCGTGGCGCGGCAGGCCTCATCATGGGCCTGCCGCGCCTCACCGGGCCGTTCGTCGTGGGCGTGGCCGATGTTGCGAGCCGAGCTCGCCAGCACGACCATCGCCGGCCGGGCCGGTCATGTCGAGCTCGGTGGTGTCGGGCGCATTGTGCTACCGATCCACTCGTACGCCGGCGGGCCCGGGGAGGCCACGTCCATGTCGCTCTGCGGGTGCGGAGGATCAGCGCAGTCGGCGGACGGCGGCGGCGCACAGGCTCGTCCACGTGTGGCCCGTCACAAAACCGTCGGCACAACGACCTCCGAGGCAAGTCACAGCCACACGAGGTCGGCGAGCACCGGCCGGTGGTCCGAGGGCAGTGCGGTGTCGCCGTCGTCTAGTGCCACCACGCCCGCGTGCACGACCGCGACGTGTGCTGCCGCCGCGCCCGCGAGCAGCACGTGGTCGATGCGCTCGGCGCCAGCACCGACCTCGCCAAAGAAGCTGAGCGTGCGCGACACATCAGTCACGTCCGACGCAGCGGCATGCATGCACGCGCACCCGGTGAACGAGCGCGCCGGCCCCGTCGGCGGCACAACAGAGACGTTGAACGCGTCGAGCAGGTGCGCGTTGCGGTCTGTCGCAGTCAGCTCAGCGTAAGTGGACGAGCTCGGCCCGTCGTTGAGGTCGCCGACGACGGCCACAACGCAGGGCGCGTCGCATGCGGCGTGCTCGCGCGCGACGGTCTCGCGCAGCATCTGCGCGGCCTTGACGCGGCTGCGCGCCCCCTCGTGGTCGAGGTGCGTGTTGATGACAACGAGGTGCCGAGCGTACTCACCCTCACGCTGCCGCAGCCTGCACGCAGGCAGGGTCAAAATGTGCCACACTGGCACGCACATAGCCATGCACCGCACGACCGTCGCGATGCGCGGGATCGACGCGTCCCAGCTGTGGCTGCCGGGCCTGTCGGGCGTCTGTCGCGCGCGTCACGCTGAGCAGAAACTTGGAGCAACGCGCACGCACCTCAGACAGCCAGAACGTGTTCGCGGCCAGCAGCTCCCACCGGCGCGCGTCGAAGAAGACCGGCACGTGCTCGCCGCCGCTGCGACCGTCCTCGCGCCCCACGCCGACCGCCTCATACCCGGCCGCCGCCAGCAGCTGCCGCAGGTCCGCGAGCTGGTCTGGCAGCACCTCCTGCAGCCCGGCAACGTCTGGCGCGTGCGTCCACAGCGCAGCGCCGATGCGGTGCCGCCGGTGCGCCCACGCGACCGTTGTGCAATCGCCGTGCGTACCGTAGCGCACGTTGAACGACATCAGCCGCAGGCGCTCGCGGCTCGCCAGCTCGCCGAGGCGCATCCAAGTGGCGCCGTTTCGCTCGCGCCCCGCTGCCGTGCACGCCTCGAGAGTGCGATCGTCGTTTTGGCTTGTGTGTGTCGTCGTTCCGGAGACGTCCGCGTCGGTCAACAGCGCCCGCACGGCCGACGAGGCCGCAAACGCGGCGGCGTCCTTGCCCTCGCAGTTGATCGCGTCCGAGCGCGCGCCCGCAGACAGCAGCCGCACCACGACGTGCGCGTGCCCGCCCGCGGCCGCGACCATCAGCGGCGTGCTGCCCTGAATCGACGGGAGATCGACGGCCGCGCCGGCCGCGAGCAGTACATCGACCCAGGGCGCCTCGCCGTGCTTGCTGGCGTAGTACAGCGCGGTCTTGCCCCACGTGTCGCGCGCGTTGACCGACGCGCCGCCGACTACCCACCGCCGTCGCGCGTGAGCGAGGCGCCGCGACGCATCGATCGACGCCCGCACCGATCAGTGCCGTCATCCGCGCCCACTCGCGGTGCTCAGCCGCGGTCGCGACAGCGCCATCACCGCGCAACGCCGTGCAGATTGCACCCGCCACAGCCCGCTGCGCGTCGCCGCAGTCGAGGCGCGCGCCGCCGAGCGCGAGCGCGACGACCACAGCGAGCAGCCCAACGGCCAATGTCGTCTGTGTCCACGCCATCTACATTCGACTGCGCAACTGGGCGTAGACAGTGCGATGAGGAAGCGAGGCAAGAGCGAGCGCAAGCAGCCGGCGTGGGGCTGGGCCGCGGCGGCCGCGGGCGTGTTCGCGACGCTGGCCGTGGTGGTCGTCGTCGCACAGGCGACGGGCACGCGCGCGGTCGCGCAGGACGTGCACACGACGCGCAAGCCGGCGGATCAAGTGGGCGGAATCGGCTTTGGGTTGCTGACCGACGTCTGACATCCGCCCGGCGCACGGCGCGCGCAGAAGTTGTGCCCGCCGCGCGTGGACGCGTGCGAGGCGTTCTGTGACCTGACGAGCGCGGGCCGCGCCGGCCACGTGCACAAGAACGAGCTCGAGACGGCCGAGCGCGAGTGCGTCCAGGCGCTCGAGCAGCTTTTCAAGAACGGCGCGCAGGACGACTTTGAGGACGCCGACTTTGAGGACGACTATGACGACGACGAAGACGACGAAAATGAGCCGGTGCCGCGTGCTGCGTCAACCGTGGCCGCGTCGTCGACCGTGCCCGCTACGACGGCCGTGCCCACGCCCATGCAGACCGCTGCCAAGCCGGCTGCGACAACGCCGGCTGCTACTGCGGCTGCTACTGCGGCTGCGACGAAGCCGGCTGCGACGAAGCCGGCTGCGACAACGCCGGCTGCTACCGCGGCTGCGACGAAGCCGGCCGCATCAACGCCCGCCGCGACCGCATCGACTGCGACAACACCCGCCACAGCATCGGCCACGGCACCGCCGGCCACAGCATCGGCCACGGCACCGCCGGCCACAGCATCGGCCACGGCACTACCGGCTACGGCCACGGCCACGGCCACGGGCACACCGGCCGTCGCTCCAACGCCCACGCTCGCCAACAAGCCCGAGCCCGCCGCGAAAGAGGGCAAGAAGGGCAAGCACAAGGAGAAGGAGCCCGAGCCCAAGGACGAGGCCAAGCCCAAGGACGAGCCCAGCAGCAAGGACAAGAAGGGCAAGAGCAAGGGCAAGGACAAAGGCTCCAAGAAGAAGGGCGGCAAGGACGAGCTGTGAAGAGGGACGCGGGTTTTACCTCCTTTGTTGTTTCTTGCCGCAGCGACTGCCACGACGCAAGCGGCACACACACACACACACACACACACACACACACACACACACACACACACACACACACAACGACATCCCCTCGGCTGCCCGTGCCCGCCCGCGTCACTGGTTGGCCTGGACGTAGTTGGACGGGAACATGCCCCAGCGGCCGTTGCACTCTCCCCGCCACCAGCCCTCGTCGATGATCTGAGCGGCCGCGCACATGCGCATGCCAGTCACGCGGGGCTGCCACACTGCGCACAGGCGCACCTCGATGTTGCTGATCAGCTCGCCCTCCTTGAACGGCAGCTCGTCGTCGCCATCTGCCACGTCGCGCGCGTGTGAGTGGTGCGTAGGCACGCGCGCGTCCCAGCGGGCCAGTGACGCACTGGCCTCGTACTCGTACAACGCCATGGCGGTCATGCCCTGGCCGCCGGCAGCCGGCGCCTCTGCAGACGAAGCATGGTAAGCGGTTAAACAGCCCAAGCCGAGCGCGCACCCTGCACCGCCTCGGTGTACGTCTCCTGCGGCTGCTCGTAGGCCTGCTCCTGCGGCTGCTCTTCGTAGGCCGGCTCCTGCGGCTGCTCTTCGTAGGCCGGCTCCTGCGGCTGCTCGTACTGCTGCTGCGGCTCCTCGTAAGCGGGCTCCTCGGGCTGCGCGTGCGCGGCCTGCGCCTCGGCCTGGGCCTGGGCCTCGGCCGCCTTGCGCGCGTCCGCCTCGGCCTTGGCCGCCGCCTTGGCCGCGGTCTCGGCCTCGCGCGCGGCCTTGTCCTTGGCTAGCTGCGCCTCTTGCTCCTTCTTGACGCGCTCGCGCTCGGCGCGCTCCTTCTCGGCACGGGCCGCACGCTCCTGCGCGATCTTGTCCTGCGCGGCCTTGTCGGCACCGGCGCCGGCGCCGAGCTGCTCTGGAGACAACCCGAGCGGGCAAAGTCAGCTGCGCGTGTATGTACCCATCGAAAGCCGTCGCAGCGCACCAAACTTGCTCTTGATCGAGCTGGCCGGGGCCGAGACGACGGTCGGCTTCTCGTACTTTGGCACGGACGAGTGCGCAGGCCCAGGCGGCGTGACCGAGTCGTAGCCGACGGCCGACTGCGGGCCACGGGTCAGCCCGATCGGGGGCGCGTGTGCTGCGCGGGCGCACGCCTTGTCGAAGCGGTCCGTCTGCACGCCAAACTTGCCGCCGTAGCCGGCCGCGAACGTGCCCTTGGCCGTGTACTCCTTCTTGACCGTCTCCTCGTTCTTGCTCACGACCTGCGAGCGCAGCTGCGTCACGTCGATCGCGTCCTTGGGCTTGATCGAGCCCTCGACCGTCTTGGCGCCCTTGCGCTGCTCCTTCTCGCTCACGTCGTTCTGCGCACGCAGCGCGTCGTTGAGCGCGTTGGGGAGGGCGGGGATCGATCCGCGCAGACGCAACAACAAAGTCCGGGTCCGTGTCCCAGTCGTCGTCGGCTGCGGCCGCGGAGGCCTTGACGTTCTGACCGGCGGCTGCCTTCCACATGGACGTGCGGACGGGCGGGGTGGTGCGGCGAGCGTCGCGGAAGAACTGCGTGCAGGTTCGGCACAGCGCGCTGATTGGCTGCACGCCTAATGACGCTACGCGCGCTGATTGGCTACGCACCCAATGACGATTCGTGCGCTGATTCGCTGCACGCCCAAGCCAATCATTGAAGCACGTTTGCCGCCTTCTCGTCCCTTCAACGATGAGCGGTCTGCCGCTGTGCCTGTGCGTGCGCAACATGCACAGCCGCACGACCGAGCAGGACCTGTTTGAGCTGTTCCAGCAGTACTGCCGCGTGCGTTGCCCGCGCGCGTCGCACACCGCGTCCCTCACAGCACAGCCGCAGCCCGTCCGCGCGACGTGCGTCAGCGACCGCGACAGCGGCCGCAACCGCGGCTTCGGCTTTGTCACGTTCGACAGCGAGGAGGAGACGCAGCTTGGGATGGCCGCCAACGGCGTGCCGCTGCACGGTCGCCCGCTTATCGTCGAGCGTGCGCGCGAGAACAGCCGCAAGGACTACGGCGCCGGCTACCCGCCCGCAGCCGCTGGTGCTGCGGGCCCGCGCCGCGACCGCGACCGCGACCGTGACGCGCAGCGCGATGCGTACCGTGACCGCGCACCGCCCGCACCGCGCGAGTACTGGCGCAACGAGCCGCTGCCGCAGTACGCGCGGCCGCCGCAGCCGCAGCCGACGCCCGGCGCGCTGTACCGCCCCGCGCCCACCAGCGACGGCGCGTTCCGCCCATCGATCGACCTGCGTGCGCCGCCCGCCGCCGAGCACTTCCGCACGCCGCACGCCGTCGACTACTTTCGCCCGCCGCACGCCGAGTACCGTGGCGAGAACCGCGGGCCGCCACCGGCCGACTACTACCGGCCGGCGATGCAGCCGCCGCCGCCGCTGCAGAACGAGTACCGCCAGCCGATGCGGCCGCCGCCGCGGCAGGACGAGTACCGCCAGCCGCCACCGGCCACGTACGCGCCACCTCACCCGTACCACCACCAGACGCCGCCACCGCAGCCTGTCCCGCCGCCACGCCAGCCCGAGCCCTCGCCGTACTGGCAGGACGCCCTCGCCGACGACGGCGGCGCCTACTACGCCGCGCCCGCGCCCGTGCCACACCACCCGGCCACCGTCCTGGCTCCGCCACCCGCGCCACAGCCACCCGCAGCCTACTACGACGCGTACGCCGAGGGCCTCCCACACGTCCCGCCCGGCGCGGGCTTGCCGCGGCGCGCCCCGCCACAGCCCACGGCCGCCGCCACCGCCACCGCCCCGCCCGCGCACGGCGCGTCACGGCCCCCGCCGCCGCCACCGCCCGCGGCGATGCTCTTCGGCCCGCCACCCGGCGAGGAGCCGTACGACCCCACCGCGCCCGCATTCGCCGTCTCCGCACGCCAGCCACCGCAGCCCACGTACACGCCCGCTGCCCGCGCCGCGATGACGCGCCCCTGGAGCTGATTGAGCTGTACAAAGAATGGGGGGGGTTGCACGCCACACACATGACACGTCTATGCGCCCGCACGTCCGCTCGCGCCACCCGGCTGCGGGCCCGCTAGGTCGCTCAGCTGCTTGAGGAACTGGCGCGGGTTGACGAGCTCGGTCGCGCCGTACGTGATAGTCTTTGGGTTGATCGCGTTCTGCGCAAAAAAAGGCATCAGCGCACGCGCACAAGCAGGCGCAGGCGCGGGAGCGCGCACCCGGCTGTACTCCTGCAGGTGCAGGTGCTCGATGTAGTTGCCCCCGCCCACGACAAACACGATCGCCGTCTGCGTCGCCGCGCGGTTTCTGCACGTCTCGTGAGCCCACGCGCGAGCGTGGAACAGTGCGGGCGGCCGCACTTGGGCGTCGTCCGCCCGTCCGTGCGCTTGCCGCTCTTCGGGTCAAAGTAGAGGTAGCTGTCGGTGTCGCTGCCGGGCTTGTTCTCCATAATCGCGTCGACGATCTGCGCGCGCGCACGTGTCAGCGCACGATGCCCACCCGTGAGTGCACGCACTTTCGTGATCAGCAGCGTATTATCGGACGGCAGGATCGTCTTGAGCGAGTTCACACCCGACTTGAGCATCTGCACCGCGTTGTCCATCAGACCGCCTTCCATCAGGCCCTCGGTCAGCTGCCCGCACCCACGTCAGACCGCACGCGCACAAACGCCGGATGCGCACCCGCGAGCCCAGCGACCGCAGCCCAAACAGCGAGTCGGTCGGCGTCTTGACGGCCGGCTGCGTCGCCATCATCGTCATGCGCCCGTAGCTCCGCAGCTGCTTGACAAACGCGAGCGGCGCTGCCGACCGCGCGTGTGTCAACTGCCAGCCTCGGGGCAGGTAGGCTGCGCTGAGCACACCCGTGTTGCACCCGGCCGCACGTAGCGCGCCCTCGAGTTCGGCCACGTCCGCGTCAGAGACCTCTTCGGTTGACAGGTAGAAGATGAGCGCGAGCCGGACCTTGTCGTCCGGCGTGCCCTTGGTTGGCTCCTTGATGATCTCGAAGATCGCCGTCTTCGTCTGTGCGCGCACTCTCTCTCTCTTCAGCACCCACACGCACGCAGCACAGGACCGCACCTGCCGCGTGATGCCCTCCTCGACCGTGTAGAACATGTCAAGCTGGCGCTCCTTGATCGCCTTGAGCAGCGCCGTCGCGATGTTCATGTGCATGTCGAGCTGGCGGCGCGGCCGCGTCAGCCGCGTGTGCCGTCCCTGTGCACGCGGGGGGGGGGGGGGGGGGGGATGGCGGGCGCACCACGCGCTTCGTCTCGTTCAGCTGCGGCAGCGTCGCCACGGCCGCGCGCAGGGCCTCCGTGTCGACCCCAAGCGGCGACGCGGCCGCACTGCGCACACAGCATCGTCAGCGCACGCACACGCACGGACGCGGCGAGCGAGCTGGCGCACGTCTGCAGGTCGGTCATGTTCATCCCGCCCGACAGCCGCGCGATCTTCTCCGACGCGTCCTTGTACTTGGCCAGCTCGGTGTCGACGTTCTCTGCCACCAGGACGCATGTCAGTTGCGGGTCCAACGAGCGTCACTGCCACGCACGCACCGGCAACCTGCGGGAACGGCACGCTGCTATTCTTGGCCCAGAACGAGTCGCGCTGGTCCAGATCAAATTCCTTCTTCTTTGTCGCTGCGCCCTCGGACACCTGCATGCGTGCGTGTGAGTGCGCCGCAAGAGCAAAACACGCACAGCACCTCGATTGCCACGCGGTTCATGCGCATGTCCAGCACGTCATGCACGAGCGGCTCGTACGACCACGGGTGCTGCAGGATCGTCGCCAGATCCATGTTGCGGTCGAGCAGGATGAGCACTGCGACACCGCGCTTGCCCAGTCAGCCCACGCCCCTACAGTCACGCGACGGCCCGCACCGGGCCGCTGCTGCGACACGATGTTGGCCGCGTCCATAAAGAGGTTGTGCCGCGGGTTAGCGAGGTGGTCGCGCAGGCGCTGGTCGAGCTTCTGCGCGACCATCTCGGCTGCATTGCCGCGCGCGCAGCGGATCACGGGCACGTCGCCTGCACCGCCACACGCGTCAGCCGCACGGTGCGCGCCGGCGCGGCTCGTCGCGCGGACCGATCGTCGCCAGCACCGAGAATAGCCCGCTGACGATGCCGTCGACCGTCGCCTCAATCTCGCCGTCGCTCGCGTTCGAGTTGAGCGTGAGGTACGCGCTCGGCAGGTTGAGCGAGAACAGCTGCGGCTCGAGGCAGATGAAGTTGAGGTACTGGTCGTACACCTGCTCGACCAAACATCAGTCTCAGTGCAACGCAGGACAAGTCACGCGCCTTCATCACGCTCGCCGCCGCGTCAGACCGCACCGCCGCCGCCGCGAGCTCCTCCAGCAGCGGCCGCGGCACGGCCGAGAGGAAGTTGATGGCGACCGAGTCGTACAGGTGCGCGGCGAGGTCGGCGCCAATGCGGCGGATGTTGTCCTGCGCCCGCCGTGAGCCGCGCCTGCCCTTCACGCGCATTATCGGTCACCGCACCGCCGTCGGCTCGACAAAGTACACGGCCGGCACGTCCGGGATCGGCTGGCGGTCCGTGTGCAGGAGCCTGCGCGCGATGCGTGCGGTCAGCACTGATGATGGTCGGGCGACTGGTGCGCTTGCCACACATGTGCAGCGTGACGGCGTGCTCGCGCAGCCCCGCGACGTGCAGCAGCGGCGCAATCACGTCGCGCCCGAAGCGGTCGTACACGAGCACCTTCCACACGACGTCGTCCGCGAGCACACCGGGCTGCCACGTGGTGCGCGCGATCAGCCGGTTGCGCACGATCGCTCCGTCTCGCGCGCGCCGGCCCCACCTCGCCCGATGCGGCGGCCGCCGCCGCCGCGACCGCCACCGTGCGCGCACCCTCGCCCTCGTTGAAGTGCAGCATCGCGACGACGGCGTCTGCGCGCGCGCCCCCCGATGCGCCCGTCAGCCCACACAAGGCGCCCGCATCCCGCCGCGCCCACACCCACCGCGCTGGCGCTGCTGGAGGCTTGCCATGATGGTGGATATCGGGGGTCCACTGTTCGGAGGGCGCCGGTTTGACCACCCGTTTCCCGTTGGCGGCAGGCGCCGTCCGACGCCGGCGCGGTTCGGCGCGGGGGGGGCAGGGCGCCACGGCGCCGTGTGCCTCTTGCGCGGCGATTTTTTTTCGGCGTGCGGGCGGAGCGGGGGCTGACGCGGCACACGCCACACACCCCGCAGCGCGTACATCGCCGCAAGCTCGCGTTTGCATGGCCACGACAACGACCACGGCGAGGGTGCAGGTGGCGGATGCGGGATGCTTCGCGAATGGGGGGAGGCGCGTCTCTCACGTCGCCGCACGACACGCAGACGGCGCTGACGCCGCCCCCCTCGCACGTGCTGCCGCGGATGCCACCGCCGCCGCCCCCCGTGCCCGCGACCGGCGCGCCGCCGCAGACGCCGCTGCCGCCGCCGCTGGTGCAGGGCCAGCTGCGCTTCGCGGCGCCGCGGCCGGGCGAGGCGGCGGCAGACGAGGACGAGGACGAGGACGAGGTGGAGGAGGAAGAGGAGGAGGAGGACGGCGCCGCCACTGACGCCGAGCACGCCAAGGCGATGCAGCAGATGGCCTCGGTGCGGCCTGGCTGCGCATCCGATCCCGCGCGGTGCTGACCACGCGCATTGGCCAGCGCGTCCGCAACCTCGTCGTCGACGTGTCGCTGGGCCGCGCACCGCCGCCGCCGCCGCTCGTCATTCCGACGGCCGCCGCCGCCGCCGCTGCCGTGCCGATCAACAGCCAGCGTATCGATCTCACGTCGCTGCCCCCGCCGCCGCTTGAGCTCATCAGCGCGCGCCCGCCGCTCGCGCCGACGCCCACGGCCGAGAGCGCGAAGCGCAGGACGCCGCCGCTTGAAGGTGGCGCCGCCGACGCTCTTTTGTGCAGCTGCCGTCGCTGACCACGTCGCCAGTGTTCCCGCCGCTGCCATCCGCGCCGGCAGCCGACAGTAGCAGCAGCAGCAGCAGCGCAGCGGGTGTGAACAACAACAACAACATGCTCGGCGCCAGCCGGCGGCGTATCGGGCCCTCGCCGTCTAGCGGCCTGCCCGGCGCGCGCCAGCCGAGCCCGACGCCGCTCTCGCTGTGCGCTGCGCGCCCTTGCGGCCGTTTCCCGCATCGTCTCATCTCCGTTGGCGACCCCTCGCAGCCGTGCGTCATCACCCCTGCCGCTCAGCACCGGCGTGGCCGGCAGCGGCAGCGGCAGCAGCGGTGCCGAGGCGAGCGCCGCGAGCGCGACGGACGGCCCGCGCCCGCGCTCGCTCTCGACAAACATGGGCTCGGGTGGCGGCCAGCTACGGCCGCAGACTTCGCTCGACAGCGGCAAGTCGGCGGACGGTGCGGCGCCGCGCTGACACATGCTCGTGCGTGTGTGTTTTTTGACGTGCGCGCCGGGCGTTCAGTCATGTCGTCGCCAACCATGGAGGCGCTTTCGCCCGACTCGTCGTCGCCCGGCGGCGCGTCGTCGTCGTCCGGCCTGGCTATCAGCAGTGACTCGCCCGTGGCGAGCTGGACGGAGCAGCTCAAGCGGCGGTCGACAATCTCGCGCAACACGTCCAAGCACCGCGTCGAGCTCAAGCGCACGTCCACGTACAGGTGCGCGGCCGCAAGAGCCGGCACCCGCGCGTGCGCCGCGCTGACGGCGTGCGGGCGGCGGCGCAGCGGGCGCACGGCATCGCTCGCCATGCGAGGGACCGTGTTTGACCTCACCACGTCGCCCTTCCGCGACTTTCCCGAGCTACGCTTCAAGGACTTTCCGGCGTCCAACATCGACCTCGACAAGGACTTGCTAAAGGTGCTCATCGCTGCTGCTGCCCGGCATGGCCGTGCTGACGCGACGCTGCCCTGGCCGCGCAGCCGTACCTTAAGCTGAAGGAGCAGCTGCTCAAGGACCGCGAGAAGCAGATCGCCGACCGCGATGCGCTTCTGCTCACGCAGCAGAAGCGGGAGACGCAGATCATGAAGGACTTTCAGGCCCGCCCTCTGCCCCGCAGCCAGGCAGCCCGCAGCTGACTGCACGTCGCGCGCACAGGCCGAGATGAACCGCCGCGCCCAGCAGCGCCTGAAGGAGTTCCAGCGCCGATCCAAGATGAACCTGCGGCAGTCGACGGTGCGCGTCGCTGCTGGGTTCGTGTGCGCATGCTTGCTGACGGTCGCGTGGCTCGCACGCTCACAGAGCAAGGCCACCGCGGCCGAGGTCAAGAGCGAATCGGAGGAGTTTGAGCGGGCGTGCGTCTCGCGTTCAGCGGCCGCCGTGATTGGCCCAGCTGACGCCGGCGCGCAGGCTGTTTGAAGACCTGCAGCGCAACCAGCAGGAGCTCGAGCAGCGTTTGCTGCACAACCGGCTCAAGTGGATCATGCCGTGGTACCAGAGCATGAAGGCACGAGACGCGCGCGCCGCTCACTGTCGCGCGCTGTATCGCTCATGCACGTGCTCGCAGGCGATGGAGCTGCTGCAGTACACGCAGGTGCACCAGCTCGAGTGGTCATCGCTCGAGGAGATGCAGCTGCGCGAGCGCCAGCAGTTTGAGGAGTCGCAGGAGCAGATCGTCGACCTCGACCTCAAGGGTGCGCCGCCCGTCTTGCGCGCACTCGCCCGCTCGCTCGCCGATCTCATCGCCTCGGCACATCAGGCTTCGAGAAGCAGCTCAAGCTGACGATGAAGGAGCGCAAGAAGGCCACGCGGCCGATGACGCACGAGGAGGCCGAGTGGGAGCGCGAAATCTTCCTGCAGAATGAGGTCGGTGCCCGCGTGCTTGCAACCGCATGTCTCACAACGTGCGCACCAGTCGGATCGCGTGTGCCAGCAGCTTAACGCGCTCGAGGACGACCAGCGGCGGATACGCGACTCGCTCGAGATCAAGCAGGTGCGCGGCCGCGTCTGCCTGCTGCTCCCTGTGCTGGCTCACGCGCGCCCACAGCAAAAGCAGCTGACGGCGCTCGAGACGTACTACAAATACCTCGAGACGCTGCTGCTGAGCCCCTCGAGCGGCCCGACCGAGCCGATCCACCACACGTCGGCCTCGGCCTACTTCCGCACCTGTGCGCGCGCCTGTGCCTCGCCGTGCCCACGCTGACGCGCCGCCCCGCACAGCCTACGCCGAGCGCGGCACGTCGCCCACGGAGCCGCGCGGCTCGCCCAAAAAGTTCGGCACGATGCGCAAATAGGGCGCATGTCTGCGTTTCACACCCTCAATGTGCGTCTGTTTTCCTCACCTTCTGCCCGGTCAGTCCCAGAGGCATCATGAATGAAAAAGCACAGAGCTCACGGCGCCAATGCAGCAAGCAGGAAAAAAAAGCAGCCGAGCGTCATTGCTCAGACGCGGCGCCGTGCAGCGTCATGCGCAGGTCGGCCGTCCTGCCGATCTCTTGGATGACATGCGCAAGCGCTTGCAGGTTGGTCGCGTACACGTCCTGCCCGCCGCGTGGCCGTGAGCGTTGCGCGCGTTTGTGTCAGTCGTCGCGCACCGTGTTGATGTTGCCGAGCGTGTCGCAAGCCTGGTGGTAGCAGCTGTCGTACGCTACGTTGGCGCTGCCGCCAAAGATGTCGCGCTCGGTCACGGACTTGATGCCCTCGGCGCCCGTCTGCGGGGGCCCCGGCTGGTTAGCGTGCCGACGTGAGCGTGGCCGGCGCACCTCGAGACCCGCGACGGCAATGCCCGCGTCGAAGAACGGCTGGTAGTCGCTGCGGCCCGTCATGGGCACAAGGACGACGGCCTCCTCGTGCAGCTCGTAGTGCGCGCTGCGGTGCGATGTGTGAGCGTCTGGCACCGCAAGTCTATGCGGCGGCAGCGCGCACAGGAACATCTCCTGCAGCGCGATGGACGCGGCGATGACCGTCGAGCCGGGCGCGGGCAGCGCCGCCGTCGACGCGTCGTACAGGCCGCGGCGGTAGTTGGGGCTCGCGATCATGTCAAAGTTAATGTAGGCTAGCGTGCGAGACGCGCGCGCGTCAGTGCGACACATCACACGGCCGCGCCCCACGACACACACCGACGATCTTGTCCGCGTTGTGGTCGGCCAGGGCCTGCGCGACGTAGTACCGCGAGCCCTTGAGCCCGGCCTCCTCGGCGGCCCACCAGCAGAAGCGCATGCGGTTGTAGGGCGCAAACTCGGCGCGGGCGTACTCGACCGCGAGCACGAGGTTGGCCGCAGCACCGCTGCGCCGCGGGCGTGAGTGCGAGCGGGCGAACCGGGCCAGGCCGGCGGGGCGCATGCCTCCCGTTGTCGTTCATGCCCGGCCCGGCGTCGACCGAGTCGAGGTGCGCGCCGGCGATGACCACCGAGTTGTCGTCGCCGTCGTCGCGCTCGGCGCAGACATTGCTGCCGGCGGCCGTGAGCACCGTGCATGTGCGTATGCGCGTGTGTGCACGCACGTCGTGCCGATCGTGCGCACGGCGGTGGCTACGCTGAGACTGACGGTGCCGCCCGGCGCGTACTGCAGCACGCGCTCGCCCGCGGTCTGGCTGAGCAGCAGGACGACGATCGGCACGGTCTGCGAGAGCGTGCCCGCGGGTGCGTTGCCGGGCACGTTGTTGATCACCAGCAGTGCCTTGTAGCCCGCGGCCGCCGCGTTCATCGCCTTCTGGTAGAAGGTGCAGTTGCCGCTGCCCGTCCGCGCACGGTCGTCAGCGGCCAAAGCAGCGGGCATGGGCGATCCGACAAACCGCGTCACAAGCAGCACGTCCGCACCGGCCGCGACCCCGCTGCTCGCGCAGTAGTCGTCCAGGCTCACGGCCAACGACGCCTGCGTGAGCGCGCCGGCGTTGCTGTACTGCGCGACCTGTGCGAGCCGTGAGCCGCCACGCTCACGCCCACGCGGGCGACGCACCGTGTAGTCGGTCGTGTACGCGTACGTGCCCTGCTCGTCTGCGCTGCTGGCGGTGGCGCCGACGACCTGCGCGCAACCGGGCAATCAGCAGCGCAGGTGCCGGGGCCGGACGCCACCTCAAATGTGTCGACGGGAAAGTGCTGCTGCGTGACGATCAGCTCGGGCGCGTCCAGGGCGAGCACCTGCGCAGTGCCGTCAGCTATCCGCACGGTGACGCACGCATCAGATAAGAGCGCGTGCCTCAAGAATGTAGTCGCGCGACGTGTTGAAGCCGAGGCGGAGGCTGCGGCTGTTCTGCAACTCGCTATTGTTGACGCGCGCCTGTACGCCATCGTCGGCACGGCCGTCGCCCGGGGCAACGCCACGCGCCGCACCTGCAGCTCGGCCAGATGCCGCAGCGCCGCGTTGACGGTGACCAGCTGCGGCAGGTCCGGGTTGGCCGTCGTGCGCTCGTACAGCCACACGAGCGGCAGCACGAGCAGGATGATGGACCCGACGAGCACGCCCGTGCACATGAGCGCGGCCTGCCGCCGCCCACCCGCCGCTCAGCCCGCGCCTCTGCGACAACGGGCAGCCGGACACACGCTCAGCTTGGGCCGCTTGAGCTCGACCGAGAACAGCGACGTCAGCGGCGCCGCGGACGGCCCCGCGCCGCGCCCGTCGTCGTACTCGAGGTGCACGTACGCGTGCTGCCGGCGGGCGCGCGCGGCGTGAGGGAGAGGCGACGAGAGAGAGAGAGAGAGGCGACGACGCACCGGCTTGTTATGCCCCATACTTAACTTTTGAACTGCAATGATTCTATGTTTCCGGCACTCTTCGAGCCGACAAGGGCACGGCCGCGGTGCTGCGGCACTTCTGGGGTGCGTCGACGGACGACAGCGCGATCGTTGCGCGGGTCAAGGAGTTGCAGCAGCGCGCGCTCGCGATGTGCGTCGCGCGATCGGACGGCGCACCCGGCGCAGGCTCAAACCGGCGCGCCCGTCCGCCCGCGCCAGCCTCAACTACCGGACCCGCGCGCGCGCGCGCGCGTGAACAACCATCAGTCGCGTCTGTGTGCGCACGTGCGACAGCGTGTGGTGACGAACGCAGCGCCTGTAGATGCGCACGTGTGGGCCACGTGGGCCCCCGATCACATCAGGCATCGCACCAATCGGCGCGCTTTGTGGTCACACGCACATTTCAGGCGCAGAGAGGTCATTCGGCCTGCACTTCCCGTTTGGCCTGCTCCACCCGCCTCGGTCCCGCGCCCCTCACGGTGCATGGAGGTCGACCTGAGCTGGTGCATCGCCTGCGGGCGCCGCTGCGACCGCGGTGCGCCACCGTGACGCGCCCTGGTTCCGGCCACGTGCTGATTCGGGTGACGCGCCGCAGTCTACTGCAGCGTCGAGTGCCGCCGCCGCGACCTCGAGCTCGACACGGCCGACGCCGGCGCGGGCGACGACGGCGCCGCGGCCGGCGAGGACGAGGTTGACGCGCTCGACGAGTCGTTCCTGGACCGCGTCGACCTGGCCGCGTTCGCCCCGCTCAGCCCGCGCGGCGCCGCGACGGCCGCGGCCAGCGGGACGGCGTCCTCGGCGCTGCGCATGTGGACGATGACCATGTCGACGCCGACGTCGGTTGCGGGCACGCCGAGCGCCACGTCGGCCGCGTCGTCCACCACAACCTCGCCCTTGCTCCGCCCGCAGGCCGCGCCCGTCAGCCTCGCCGTCGCCTCGCTGCGCCCGCTCTCGGCTTACGCGAGCGCCACGCCGGCCACCGGGTCCGCCGCGGCCAGCGCGCGCGCACGCTCTGCCGGGCGGCAGTCGCCGCCGCCGCAACTGCTCGCCGAGATCCGCCAGCACCGCACGTCAACCCTGCTCAAGCCAGACTTGCCGCGGCGGCGAGGTGCGTGCGCGCCGCGCGTGCGCAGGAAAGGCAGCAGGTCCGTCTGACGAGTGCGCGCGCACAGGGCTCCCGTTCTGGCAGGAGATCTACGCCGAGCAGTACTACGCGACGGCGTGCCGCGGGCGGCTGCAGCAGCCGGTCGCGACGATCCGCCTCACGCCCATCAAGGGCGACTCGCCCAGCCAGGCCACGCTGCACCACTGACACACTACGCACCCGCCGCTCGTCACTGCACGCACGCAATGCACACACTGTTCATCTGCCCCTTAAACCCATCTACGCCCCTGTCATTCGCCTCCCGCGCGAGGCGCATTGTATCTCGCGCGAGCCGCCTGTCAAACGTAGAATCCGCACATCCCGCGTGCACGGACACAGGCACACGTGCACACAACGAGCAGAACCCCCCCAGCGCCGCTCGCGCACACCGCCCCCGTCTACACCTGCGTTTTGCTCTTGACGCCGCCCTCGAGCTGCTCCCAGGGCGAGTGGAAGTCAAACTTGCGGTACTCCTGCGTGAGCTCGAGCGGCTCCACGACCACGCGCTTCAGCTCGTCGTCGTATCGCACCTCGACGTAGCCCGTGAGCGGGAAGTCCTGCGACGCGCAGGCAGGGGTGAGCGCGCACGCCGCACAAGAAGCACGCACACGCGCGGCACCTTGCGCAGCGGGTGGCCTGTGCGCACACACGGGTCAGCTCGAGCGCGCACGGCCGTGGCACACGCAACGCGCACCCTCAAAGCCGTAGTCGGTCAGGATGCGGCGCAGGTCCGGATGGCCGACAAAGAAGATGCCGTACATGTCCCACGCCTCGCGCTCAAACCAGTTGGCGCCCCTGTGCGGCGACGCTCAGTCACCGCACATACAGCGGCGCAAACGCGAGCGTGACGCGCACCAGAATAGCGGCGTAACCGAGGGCACGGGCGTGGTCTCGTTGCAGTACGTCTTGACGCGGATGCGCGAGTTGTACCGGTGGCTGAGCATGTTGTACACGACCTCGAAGCGGTACGGGCGCGCGGGCCAGTCGACACCGCCGACGTCGACCATCTGCTTGAACTGGGACGAGGTGTGGTCGCGCAGGAAGCTGCGTCGCACGGGTCAGCACGCGGCAGTGTGCGGATGACTGCGCGCACGTCATGACGGGGATGACGTGCTCGGGCGCGACGCAGACCGTGAGCTCGTTGCGGCTCACGTACGTCTGCTGCACAAACTTGGGCAGAACGTTCACGAGGTACTGCGCGTAGCTGTGCAGCGGGTTGGCTGCGCGCGCGCTCTGCGTGTGAGCACGCGAGCGGAGCCACGCTGCTCGACGACGGCGCACCGGCGTCCGTCCCGGCCTGCTGCGCCGCGCCGGGTTGCGCGGCTTGGCCTGCGGCGTCGCCGTTCAGGCGGATGCCTCGTCACGCGCCGCACGCAGCGCACCTCGCCCCGCCGTCGTCGCAAACGAGCGCACGGCCGACGGCGCCGCGCACGCCGCGCGCACTGACCGCGCGAGAGCTGCTGCCATTGAGGCTGTGTGGTGCACTGCGCCGAGTCGCGGTTCGTGAGCACGGCCCTGCTGGTCACGCGCCGATGCCGCACCGCTTGCTCACGGATAGTGATCGGACCACGTGGGCGACCTCCCAGTCGGCGCCTGTCTGCAGGCGCTCTCGGCGATAAATAATGTCATGGGAGGCGCAAAGACAACAAGCAGCAAGAGCGGGGAGGGGAGGGAGACGCGGGGAGGGGGGGCCAAGACAGCGCAGTTTGCTATTGATGGCAGTGATCGAGTGCGTGCAGACGTGGGCGCGTCGCGGCGTGAGGGGCTACTCGCCGACCTTGCAGTGCCGGAACTGCTCCTCAAGGTTGTCGTCGCTCTCGGCGTGCCCGAAGAACGGCACGTTGTAGTACGGGTGGTGGAAGCGGCTCATCGCCGCCGGGTCGAGTAGCACCGACGCCGGTTGCGGCAGCGACGTCCCAAAGTGCACGCCCGCCGGCACCGGCGCGACGACGGCCACGTCGAAGAAGCCGCGCGTGATCCCGCCCGAGGGCATCGTCGACGGCACCGTGGCCACGTTCCCGGCCCCGCCCGGCCGCGTGCTCGACTGCAGCCACGTCGGCAGGCTCTGCGGGCTCCCGACCATGTGCACGTCCGCGCGGCTGCGCTGGTCGGCGAGGCTCGCGATCGCGTTGCGTCTTCCGCGGCGGCTAAGGTAGTCCTGCGTGCGCGCACCGCGTCGGGTGAGCACGCGACGCTCGGAGGATCGGCATCAGCCAAACGCGCACCTTGGCGTCAAGCGCGACCCGGCGCTCCTCGTCGTAAGACTGCGGCGAGTCGTCGTCGTCGATGCCTGCCGAACCCAGTGTAAGTCACAGGGGAGCAAGCGAAATTTTTCTGTCACACCGTTGCGGCTCGTCGCGCGCGATCTCCGCTTGCCTGCAACGGCCGCGTACGGGTGTGCACCGCGCGGCGTCGTGATGGGCTTGGGCGAGCTGCTGAGCGGGATCGACCGGCTGACGCTGCTCGCACTGCCCAGGCCGGGCACGCCGAAAATGTGCGCAGGCTGGTTGAGGTCGTCGGCGCTGACGGACGAGCGGCCGGACGAGTGCGCCGTGGGCGGGAGGGCCAGATCGGGCATGGAGTAGGTCGACGGCCCGGCGAGGAACGCGCTGCCGTTGGCCACGGTCATCTGCGGCATCTGCACGGGCGTCGAGGGCGGGCTGACGGCGGAGGAGGACGACGAGGATGCGCCCGGGTGCAGCGGATGCAGCGCATCCGACCGCGCGCGCGTCATCGGCTCGGGGAAGCTGTCGTTGGACGGGAAGAAGGGGTCGCCCCAGGTCGACCCGGCCTCCTCCTCGAGCATGAGCATGCTGCCGCCGCCGCCACCGCTACCGCCGCCCGTCCCGCCCGTGCTCGCGACCAGCGGCAATGACGACGGGGCCCGCAGCATCGCCTGCTGGTGGTGCTGCTGCACCGCCGCGCCGTGGGCAAAGCTCGACGGCGCCGTGGCCGCGAAGCCGCTGCTGCTGCTGCTGCCGCGCGGTGCCGTGGCGACGACGAAGGATGACGCGGAGGCCACGTGCGTCGGGCGAAGGGTCACCGTGTCGTGGTGGCGGGCGCGGGGCTGAACGAGGGCTCGCAGTCTGCGTGCGCACGCGTCAGGGGCGCGGTTTTGCGGCGAAGCCACGCGGGGTGGCGTCTGCGCGAGAAGCCACGCGGCCCCCCGTAAAATCACGCGGACGAGCCCAGCACACCGCCGCCGCGAAAAAAACAAAAGCGCAGACAGGGCCGCCTCACGGTTGCGTGCACAGCCGCGCACAGCGCCTCCCCGGCGGCAAGAAGAGCACGACAGAGGCGCCACGCGGCCCCCAAGGAAGAAGTCGCCGCATGACGAGATGGCGCGCCACGTGGCTGTGTTTGTGGTAACGTGGGCGCCTAGCGACCGATCACGATCACCCGTTGCCATGCGCCTTGGACACCAGACGAGACACACGAACGATCACGAGGGACGAGCTTGCGGCGAGGCGGAGATGGGCTGGGCGGGGCCGGGCGAGGTGCGCGGACGCACGCTCACGCCGCGGAGGCGGCGCCGTCGAGCGGGATGGCCACGGCCACGAGCTCGGCCGACGCCGGCTCCTCCTCGTCCGCACGCGCCGCCTTGGCCGGGTGCGCGTCGACGCAGTCCTCGGCCGGCTCGATGCGCGCGCGCTTGCCGCCCTCGGGCGCGTCGACCGCGGCGGGCTCGGGCTCCTGCGACGCCGGGATGCACTGCTGGGTCGGCTGGGTCGACGGCACGTCGTTGGCGCCACACGGCAACGCGGCGGCCTCGTCAACGACGGCCTCATCTACGACCGGCTTGGTCACGGCCGCGGCGACGGGCGCGGGAGCGGTGGCGGCCTCGGCCTTGGGCGCGGCGGCGGGCGCGGATGCGACCTCGATGGCGCCGGGACGGTCGGCGCCGCCGGCGTTGACGTCGACATCGACAAGGTTGGCGGGCTCGACGGGCTCGGCGGGCAGCTCGGCGGCGGCGGGCTTGAGGTGTGCGTCGGTGTCAGCGACGGCGGGCTTGAGCTCGATGGGCGCGGTGTTGAGCAGGACCATGCTACAAACGCGACGGCGCTTAACTTGGCGCCAAGCCGGCCACGGCCCGTCGACGCACGTGCGAGTGGCTTGGGGCTTGCGGCGAGCTGTGGCGGGGCCGTGCGAGGCGAGGTGCTGCGAGGCTGCGGCGGGCGGCTGCGAGCAAACGGGGCGCGGCTGAGAGGCAGCGGGCGCGCGCCGGCAGCAGACGGGCGCGATGCGGGAGGGAGGAAAAGTGCCCGTCGACCTGGCGCCACGATCGCCGCTTCGGGCCGACGCCGCCCAGACGACACCTGCAACACGTTTCGCGCAGCCTGCCCAGCCAATCACAGGCGCACACACAGACACAGGCTGCGACACGGGTACGGGGTAAGGGAGTGAGGGCACGCGGCTGCACACGAACGACGCCACGCCGCGGGAACGACACACCTCTAGCGCCACGGCCGCATCGTCACGAGCGCGACCGCGACGAGCTCGACCGCGACCGCGACCGCGAACGGCCCCGACGCGGCGATCGGCTGCGGCTGACCAGGGATCAGCAAGGCAGTGCATGCGTGCGCACACTGTCACGCACCCGCGCCGGTACGGCGAGCGCGAGCGCGAGCGCGAGCGGTAGCGCGGCGGCGAGCTGGCGCACGGAGGCGCACGGACAGTCAGTCATGTGCACGGAGGGCGATCGCGCGAGAGCGCGCACCGGAAGCCCTGCGGCCGGCCAAAACGACCGCCGTAGCGCGGCGGGGGCGGCGGCGGGCGGCGGCCGTAGCGCGGCGGCGACCAGCGGCGCGGCTGCACGACTGCACGAGGCGGTGAGCGGCACGCACAAGCGCGCGCGACCGGCCTTCGCACCTGGCCGGCGCGGCAGTGGCGGCAGCACAAACGAGCACACGAGCACGTTGCCGTCCAGCTGGCCCTGCGCGCACGCACACGCACACGCCCGGTCACACGGCTGCTCGGGCACGGCGCGCCACGCAGCGCACGCACGTCGTTCATGTGCTCGAGTGCCTTCTCGGCGTCGGCGCGCGTCTCGTAGTCGATGTACGCGATGCCGCGGTGGCTGTCGACTGTGCGGCGCGCGCGTGCGGCATCATCAGCATCGACATGCGCCAGGGCACGAGCAAGCGAGAGAACGCACTGCGCCGGTCCATCGGCAGGTCGATGGCCTTGATGTTGCCGTAGCGCTTGAAGATCTCCATCAGGTGGTCCTTGGTCACGTTGCGCGTCAGCCGCGACACGAGCAGCTTGGTCGGCGGCGGCGGCGGCGACGGCGAGCGCGAGCGTGAGCGCGACCGGCGACCGCGCGGCGACCGCGACCGACTCGAGCTGCGACGAGGAGGCCGCACTTTGAGCGACGCAAGCGAGCGAAACGCGAACGCGAACGCAACCTGAACGAGCGCGAGCGCGAGCGGCCGCCGCGGCTGCGTCCACGGCTGCGCGAGCGGCTGCGGCTGCGGCTGCGGCTGCGCGAGCGGCTACGCGACGACGCACGCTTGCCCTCGGCGGCCTTGCTGTTGCCCTCGGCGGCCTTGCTGCTGCTCTCGACGGCCTTGTCGTCGGCTGTCGTCGGCGCTGTGGCAGCGCCTTCGTCCTTCTTCGCGGCGACGGCGGGCTCGGCGGGCTTCGCGTCAACGTCCCTGTGCACGGCCGCGAGCCGACGCACGGCCTCCCCGGTCAGCGGCCCGCGCGAACGCGGCTTTGGCCCGCACGGACATGCTGCGGGCTGCCTCGGTCCTGCTGTGTGCCTCGCGCAAACTGCCGATGATTACATGTGATAAGTACAGTTACGGCGCGGCATCGGTCTCGGGCGGCGCGTGCGTGCGCCGGTGCCGCAGGATCTCGGTCGGCGTCAGCTCGAGCGTCTGGCGGCAGTCGGGGCAGGTGTAAGCGCGCGTGCCGGCCCTGTACGATGTGTTGAGCCGCACGCGCGAAACTGAACGCAGCCGCACCGCTCCGAGGCCGATCGTGCCGCGCCCGCCGCCGCCACCCGCTGCGCCTGCCGCTGCTGGCACTGGTCCAGGTGCTGCATCAGCTTGGCGCGGTCGACCATCATCTCGACGCCGCACGTAGGGCACTTGAACCACTTGAGCATGTGGTCTGAGCAGCACGCCCGTGTCGCCGTGAGCACGGCCGATGACAACCAGCAGTCCGCGACGCGCACCAAGGTAGCCGCGGGCGCGCGCGTCCTCGCCCTCGGGCGGCTTGATGCTGCCGTAGCGCAGATACGTCGTCACCTGCAGGCCCGGGCGGACGACGGTGCGTGCGCCCTCGGGCCCCGTGCCGACGCTGTCGGGCTTGTGCGCCGCGGCCACGTTCTCTGCGCGCACGACGTCGAGCCGGTACCGCGGCCGGCTCTCGAGGAACTCGCACAGCTTGCCTGTGTTTTTTGTTTCGTCGATCAGCCACGGCGCCGCATCGTGCTGCACACGCCGCGCGCACGCGACAGCTCCTCCGTCGCAACCTCGTCGCCCTTGCCGTGAAGCTCGCGCCGGATCTGCCCGATCCACGCTGGCAGGATATCGGGCAGCGGCACGCTCGCCCCCGCCTCGGGCACGGCAGGCGTGAGCGTATCGTAAACGGCCGACAAGTCCGCGAACGACTCCTCGACGCCCGATGACGGCCAGATGCGCTGGCGTGCCCGCACCGTGTAAGCGCGCTGCCGGTGGTGCTCGCGACTGGCGTGCGCACCTTGGCCGCGCGCGCCACCTTGCGGTCAACCATCTGCTGCCACAGCCGCCGGAAACGGTGGCTGATGACGAGCTGCGCGGCAGCCTCCTGCATGCGCGCGCACGGGTGAGCGAATGCGTGCACGGCCAGACACAGACGGACCGTCGCGTCGGCCAGCTGCACGTCTAGCCAGTCGTCCACAAGCAGGCGCGTGCCGCTGTCGTCGGTCTCGACTGTGCGGGTGCACGAACAGCAAGTCAGGGCCGCCTCCAACGCCTGAACGCTCACTCACGTTTGCGCGCGAACAGTAGGCACGTCTGCAGCGCCGGCAGCCGCTGCAGGTTCATCAAGAACGGCTTGGTGGTCTCAAGCAGCTGCTGGTAGCACAACAGCTCGGCGCGGTGCTGGTCTGCGCGGCCGCGCCCGCCGTGATGCGTGAGGCGAGCCGCAGGCCCGTTGTGGCGCACGCACCGTCAGAGATGCGCTGCGGTGTGACGAGCGCGGGCTTGCCGATGAAAACGCACGTCGGGTGCAGCACAACGAAGCGCTTGCGCGCCGTGTGGAAGACCAGGTCCGAGTTCTTGCGGTTCATGTTG
The DNA here is from genome assembly GCA_943704415.1 of Parvularia atlantis. Taxonomy (NCBI): domain Eukaryota; order Rotosphaerida; genus Parvularia; species Parvularia atlantis. Next base: position 3,468 of record CALSCO010001500.1, on the reverse strand, counting down.
CCCTCGTCCGCGATCGCGATGTTGGGGTACAGCCCTGGGGCGCGGCCCCCAGCTCAGCCCACTCGCACACACCCCGCGAGCGCACGCACGCACCACTGCAGATGATGATCTTGAGCAGGTCGATCTCCCACGTCGAGAAGCGCTTGCGCGCAGCCTGTTGACGCGCGCGTGGCGCTGAGCGAGGTTGAGCGAAGGAGGGCATGACGCACCGCGTTGGCCTGCAGCTCCTCAATGTCGTGCGTGAGGTGAAAGTCGAGGTCGCGGATGTCAACCGTGGCCAGGTCCACCACAGGCGCCTTGTCTGCTCGCAGGCAGCGTGAGCGCGGGCATGCACAGTTGCAGCAGTGAACGCACTTGACGAATTTGCGGCTGCGGCCACCGCGACCGCGGCTGCCGCCGCCTTGCGCTCGGCCTCGAGTACCTTGGCGTCGAGGTTCTTCACGCACGGTGAGACGCATAGCGGTAGACGCAGGCCGCACCTCCGAGCCGTCCATCTGCAAGAAGCGGCGCTTGCGCGACGACTGCGCAATGCGCGCCTGCTGTATCAGCTGCCGCTTGACACGGTGGTCGGACGGGTCGTCGTCGTCGTCGCGCTGCTCGCGCAGTGCTAGACTCAGCACCACGCCGCCGCGGTCACACTGCCCCCCTTGCGCACGTCGGCCGCGTGGCGCCGCTTGCGCTCGAAGAACGTCGCGTGCTCGCGCTCCGACAGCAGCCTGCGGGCCGGGCAGTTGAGCAGCACGCCACACAGCGGCGCAGTACAGCCACGCGCCTGTTCTCGCCCAGCACCGACTCAAACTGGCGCCGCAGCTTGGCGATCTCGTACAAGCGCTGCTCCTCAAGCCCGTGGCGGCGGCACCACGCGCGCGACGAGTCCTGCGCACGCCCGGGGTCCTGCACCGGCCGTGAGCAGAGGCGGGTGCAAGCGCGCACTGCGAGCGCGCACGCGCGCGGCCTTGACGGCGACCCACTCGTCGACGACGTTGAGCAGCGTGAATGCGTCGCCGTGCTCAGACTCGAACGCCTGGCGATTCTGTGTCGACGCGTCAGCTGTCGCCTGCACGCGCTCCGTGCGCACCTTGAGCGCCTCGGACGTGTCGTCGGTCAGGCGCACGTACGGCGACTGCACCGAGAGCGCCGCAGCCACGGTAAGCGTCGGGTCGACCATGTCAAACACCTGCGACGGCGCGTGAAGGCGAGCGCGCACGACAGCGGTTCAACGCACGATGCCCAGCAGCAGCATCTTGGCGATGATAAAGTCCACGGGCAGCAGCGAGATCGTGTAGCCGAGCGGCGTCAGGCGCTCGTCGGGCGTGAGCGCGCCGTGCGTCTTGAGAAAATCGACGTAGCCCTCGATCACGGGCGAGCTCGGCTTCTGCAGGTGCAAGCGATGAGACGTGACGCTGTGCGCACGCGCGCAGTCCGCACTTGCACGAGGTCGAACGCGCGCGGGTCACCCATGTTGAGCGACTTGATCTGGAGGATGAGCGAGTGCAGGGGCACGCGCAGGATCTCGGGCACGGCGTACGGGTTTAGGTGGTCGTACTCGCGCAGCGAGAACAGCCTGAAGCACTGGGTGCGTGCAAGCGGCGGGCGCGTGTGAGCGCGGTCGGACGAGCAGGCGCGCTCGCGGCCACCTTGCCCGGCCCGGTGCGCCCGGCGCGGCCCGCGCGCTGCTGTGCCGAGGCTTTGCTGATCCAGTACTCTTGCAGTTTCTGCGAACGGGTGTCAGGCACGAGCACGCGCTGCGCGGGCGCACACGCACCATCAGCTGCGTCTCCGACTCATGTCCCATCTCCTTGACTTTGCCCGAGTCGATGATGAAGCGGATGCCGTCTGGCGTCTCGCGCGTCAGGCACCAAACTGTGAAGCGTGCACGCGCGCGCGCACACCGATCGTGACCGAGGTCTCGGCGATGTTGGTCGACAGGATGCATTTGCGCACGCCGTCGGGCGCGATGTCAAACACCTTGTCCTGCTCCTCGACCGACAGCGAGCTGTGCAGCATCAGGATGATCCAGCGCCTACTCGTGCGTTCGCGTGCGCGTGAGGCGGAGCGGCGGCGATCGCGTCTCACACTTGGTGTAGCCCGCGTACGGCCGCAGCTCCTCGGCAAGGAACGAGATCTCGTTGATGCCCGAGAGGAACACGAGCATGTCACCGCGCTCGGTTGCCGGGTACTCCTGGTCGATGCGCTCGAGGATCTTCAGGTACGGCTCTGCGGCGCGTGCCCGTGCGCTCGGTGAGCACTACGGGGCGCGTGGACCGCTGTGCCGTCGCACCAGAGTTGATCTTCGAGGGCCGCGCGACAACAGACGTCTGCGCCAGCGTGCACAACGTCAAGCCGCAAGCAGCGGACGGCCGGTGCGCACGCTGAAGTTGCCCTCGACGCGCTGCTGGAAGTTACGCTCGCTCAGCAGGTCCAGGTCCTCGGTCGTCGGTACGTACTCCACCGTGACCGGGTACATGCGCCCGGGCACCTGGGCGGCGCAGCGTCAGCCGCCCGTGCGCTGCAGCCACGTTCGCCGCGTGCCTGGATGATGGGCGCGTTGCCAAAGTAGACCGCAAACATCTCGGCGTTGATCGTGGCCGACATGAGCACAAGCTTGAGCGACGGCCGCTTGGCCACGACCGACTGCGCCCGGCGTGAGCCACGGCACACAGCCCGACGTACGCACCTTGAGTACGGCCATGAGAAAGTCGCCCGTGATGTGCCGCTCGTGCACCTCGTCGACAATGATCACGTCGAAGCGCATGAGTAGCGGGTCGCCGAGCAGGTAGCGCAGCAGTAGGCCCTGCGGCCGCGCGTCAGCCCCGCAGCACTCACGCAAGCACGCACGAGCGCACGCACGCACCTCCGTGAGGAACAGGACGCGCGTGTTGCCGGCGACGGTCGCGTCGAAGCGCACCTGGTACGCAATCTTGGTCTCGTGCACGCTCAGGCTCTCGTGGCTCACGCGCCGCGCGAGCGCCTGGCAGGCGATGCGCCGCGGCTGCGTGCACGCGATGCGCCGGAAGCGCGCCTCCATCAGGTATTGCGGCACCTGCGTTGACTTGCCGCAGCCTGCCACACGCGTCTTATCACGCGATTGCACGACCCGTGCGCGCCGCACCCGTGTCGCCAGCGACGATCACGACCGGGTTGTTGCGCACGGCCTCGACGATCTGCTCGCGGTAGGCGTAGATGGGCAGACCCTCGCGGTCCTGTCCGCCGCGCCCGCCGCGCCGGTCTCAGCCTGCGCACGGCTGCCGCGCAAAGTGAAGCCGCACCTTGATCGACTTTTGCAACTGCGCGAACCGCTTACGCTGCAGAAAGTCCTCGAAAAAGTGCACGGCGTTGCGGTACTCCTTCACCTGCGGCGTGTGCGCGCGTGTAAGCTGGAGAGAGAGAGAGAGAGAGAGAGAGAGAGAGAGAGAGAGAGAGAGAGAGAGAGAGAGAGAGAGAGAGAGAGAGAGAGAGAGAGAGAGA
>CALSCO010001491.1:0-12786 GCA_943704415.1 Parvularia atlantis | reverse complement strand
GGGGGGGGAAACGGGCGGTCTATATGCTCAGCTTCTGGACGAGGACGACGCTGAGGGCGGCGGGCTTGCCGGTCCCGGTTGCGCTGGCGGCGACGGCCCCGACGAGCTGCGTGTCCTTGAGCTGCTGGCCGTTGGCCGTGAGCAAGATCTGTTGCGCGGGCTGGATCGGCCGCGGCGACGCGCCCGTGATCGCGCGCTTGAGGTCGGCCACAGTGCTGTCGGTTGTGAGGGTGAGGAGCAGGCGCGTGCCCGAGCGGTTGTCGACAACGGCGACATCGACCGCGCCCGCGCCCGTCGCAGCGGCACGTCGCAGCACGGTCTCGTCCACCCACCACGGCACCCGCCCAAACTCGCCCTTGTACACGCCGACGACCGACGCGAGCACGTCCCTCGCGCGGTTGCGCGCACCATCGACCGCGCCGGAGCAGGTGAGCGACGCCGCCAGCAGACTCGCGAGGTGGCGCGCGATCGGCTGCGGCGATGCGGCGGTGGCACGGGCCGTGGTCGTCATCGTGCCCGCGTCGGCAGCGTCCGACGGCGGCGGCGCCATCCAGGCCGGGTCGACGGCCGGGTCGAAGCGGCGGACGGCCGGCTGAAGCACGCCGAGGCGCTGGCACGAGTCGCAGTCGCGCCGGTCAAGATGCACCGCGAGCGGCGGCGGCGGGGCCGGGGCGCGCCCCTGCAGCGGGCTGCTCGTGTGGATCCGGCCGGCGACGAGCTGCGAGGCGACGGTCGTCCAGCGGCCGCGGTCGGCAACGAGCGCGCGGAAGGCGTCGAGCAGGAGCGGGTCCGTGTGGGCGGTCTCCGACTCGGCGGCCGTGCTGAGAGCGCTGGCGACGAGATCGGCTCCGGCGGCGTGGGTGCTCGCGTCCAGGACGACGGCGAGACGGACGAGGCGCACAAGCTCGAGCGTCAGCTGGTCCAGGCGGGCGCCATCGGCCGCAACGACCGAGTCGCCATGACAACAGGGCAGGTTGGCGCGCAAAGTGCCGTTGCTGGCCGCACGGTCGAGCACGAGCTGGTCCAGCTGGGCGTTGGCGGCGAGCTGCTGCAGAGCCATGGTCGGAGAGAGGCGCGCGGTGGGACTTCTGCGGGGGCGGAGGCGCGCGCGCGTTCAGCCGGCGCTCGTGCCAGTGAGTGCCTGAGGGCGGGTCTTGACGGGGGTAAAAGCTCCAACGCCCACTAGCGCGCCTAGCGGGCGCGCACACGGCAGCCGCCCCCCACCCGAGCCCGACCTCAGCTATCATCCCGGTCAGCGACGGAAGAAAGCGGGCCGGCGCAAGCAGACCGGGCACCCGTTGAGCAGAGGTAGCGACGGCTGATGAGCCGATGAAACGTCGAGACATGTCGCCACTTCCCGCCTTTTTCTACGCCTTTTTATTCTACGGCTAGCGCTGCTGCGGCGGCGATAATCGCACAGCGGCGGCCACAGCGGCGATAATCGCACAGTGGTGGTCACGGTAATCGCAATGCCCGGCGCGTCCGCGACCTCCGAGCGGCGCCCGCAAAAGCCGCCGGTCATCGGGGAGCGGAGGGCCTCGGCGCCTCGGCGCACGGCGGTGACGGGAGAAAGCGATTTTTCGCCGCCTTGCCATCTGAGACATGTCACAGAACTGGCGATCGCTCAGAAGGCTCCAGAAGGACGGTTACAGCTTGCCTATTTGGACGTTTCAAAAAAAAAGGTGCGCCACCTGCAGGCGCAGCGGCCTGTCGCCCACCCCCACGCCGCCGCGCCGCCGCCGCGCAGTTAAGCCATGGCGAGCGTCGTCGTGCCCGACCCCGTCGTCGACCCGGTCGCGCAGACGGCCTATGCGCGCGGCAAGCTGCTCGGCGAGGGCGGCTTCGCACAGGTGTACCAGGTGCGGGCCGGCGGCGTGGAGGAGCTGGCGATCAAGGTCATCTCCAAGGCGTCGATCGCCAAGGCGAGGCTCAAGGCCAAGGTGCGCGGCGCATGGCGGGCACGGGCGGCCGCTGACCGCTCGCGCGCGGTGCGTCAGCTCGCGAGCGAGATCCAGATCCACCGCTCGCTCAGCCACCCGAACATCGTCGGCTTCCGGCGCTTCTTCGAGGACGAGGTGAACGTGTACATCGTGCTTGAGCTGTGCGAGAACCAGGTGCGCCGTCGAACCGACGGCCGCCGCGTCGCCGCTGCCGACTGACGCGCACGCGCACAACAACACAAGACGCTGCTTGAGCTGGTCAAGCGCCGCCAGAGGGTGAGCGAGCCCGAGGCGCGCTACTACCTGCTGCAGCTGCTGGCCGCGGTGCGGTACATGCACGCGCGCCAGGTGATCCACCGCGACCTCAAGCTCGGCAACCTGTTTCTCAACCGCAACCTCGAGATCAAGATCGGCGACTTTGGCCTGGCCACGGTCATCGAGCACGAGGGCGAGCGCAAGCGGTGCGGGCACCTGCGCACGCGCACACGCAGATGATCTTATGCACGCGCGCTCGTGTCGCCGCCAGTACCATCTGCGGCACGCCCAACTACATCGCGCCCGAGGTGCTGGACGAGCACGAGGGGCACAGCTACGAGGTCGACCTGTGGTCGGTCGGCGTGATCCTGTACACGATGCTCGTCGGGCGGCCGCCGTTCCAGACAAAGGACGTCAAGCAGACGTACATGTGCGTGCGCGAACCCCGGGTCGGGCCGGGCTGCGCGCCACGTGCTCAGCCCCCGCCGCAGGAAGATCCGCGCAAACGACTACAGCTTCCCGGCCGACTGCAAGCTGTCGCTCCCGGCCGTTGCGCTCATCAGGCATCTGCTGCACCCGGACCCGAGTGCGTGCGCGCAGCGCCTGGTGCGTGCTACCCCTGACACGGGTGCGGGCGCGGCAGAACGCCGCGCGATGGTCGAGGAGGTGTACGCAAGCGACTTCCTGCACACGGGCGTCGTGCCCAGCGAGCTGCCGTTGTCATCGCTGCACACGGAGCCGCTGCTCCTGCCCTCGTCGACGTCGCTGGTGCAGAAGCGGCCGGCGAGCGAGGCCAAGGAGAACGAGGGTGAGCTGGTGAGCGCTCTCGCGGCCGTCAGCCTGGGTGCGCGCTCTCGTGCCCGCCCCGCGCAGCATGCATCTGACCGCCCCCGGATCCGCAGACAACCGCAGGCCTGTGCCAGCCGCGGTCGCCGCGAAGCCCAAGGACGCGCCTGCCGCGATGGCACCAGCAACAGCACCAGCACCAGCACCCGCACCTGCACCGGCGTCAGCGGCAGCACCAGTACCGGCACCGGCACCAGCACCCGCTGCTGTGCCACTGCTGAGCGCGGACGGCTCGCTGCTCGTGACGCTCGCCAAGCGGCTGCAGCGGCTGCTGGACGGCGCAAGCATCGTCTGCGAGCCCGCGACGCCGCTGCCGCCGCCCGGGTCCACCGGACAGGGGCTGGTGCACCTGTGGGTGCGTGTTTGCTACCTCGCGCGCATGCACCTGTGCGGCGGCTGATATTGCGTGGGTGCGCGCAGGTCGGCAAGTGGGTCGACTACGCCAATAAGTACGGGCTCGGATACCAGCTGACGTCGGGCGCATACGGCGTGTTCTTCAACGACAAGTCGAGCATGGTGCTGCGCGGTGACGGGAGGTGCGTGCGCGCGCGCGCGCGGGTGGTTTAGATGCTCACGCACGCGCGACCGCTGCAGCGCGATCGAGTTCTGCGACTCGGCGCGTGCCAACGCGGCCGTCAGCGTGCACGAGCCCACGAGCGTGCCGCCTCCGTTGGCGAAGAAGTGGACGCTTGTGCAGCACTTCAAGTCGTACATGCAGGACAACCTGATGAAGGTGCGCCTGTCGGTGGTGCGTGCGGCAGGGCGCCGGCTGATCGAGTGCATTGCAGGAGCCTGTGCGCACGACGACGGCCGACCTCACGGCAGGCAGCCTCAAGTACGCGCGCGTGACCAAGTGGATCCGCAGCAAGAAGGCAATCGTGTTCCGGCTCAGCCACGGCGTCGTGCAGGCGCGTCCGTCTGCGGCTCGGCGTGTCGATTTCACGCGGCTGACCTAGGCCGCGGCCAGATCAACTTCTTCGACCACAGCAAGCTCATGCTGGCGAGCGACGGCGAGCTGCTGTACATCAATGAGAGCCGCACGCCGCGCCTGCTCAACCTGGGCGTGCTCGAAACGTCGCCGCAGACGGTTGTCGCGCCGTTGCACGCGGCCGATGCCGACCTCGCCGCGCGGCTGCGGTGCGCGGTCGCATCGGACAACTCGCAGCACGGCTCACACACGCACGCGTGAGCAGGTACACGCGCGACATCCTCGTCTCGGCCACGCAGCCCGCGCCGGCCGGCACAAGCGCGCCGCGATAAGCTCGTGTGTGCGACGTTGTTATCAATCAGCGCTTGCAGATTGCCAACGTCAAACCATACACAGCATGGCCCTCCTGACATCCGACCTGCCCGCGCTGCGCCTGCTCGCGCGCGGCAAGGTGCGCGACGTGTACGAGGTGGACGGCGCGACGCTACTCTTCGTGGCGACCGATCGGCTGAGCGCGTTCGACGTGGTCATGCTCAACGTGCGTGCCAAGGCGCGATGGCAGGCACGGCCCCTCATGCGCGCCGCAGGGCATCCCCGGCAAGGGCAAGATCCTCACGCAGCTTAGTTTGTTCTGGTTCGAGCTGCTCAAGGACGTCCTGCCAAACCACCTGATCACGGCAGACATCGGCCGCATGCCGCCCGCCGTGCAGCAGTACCGCGCGCAGCTTGAGGCACGCGCCCTTCATGCGCGGCAACGGCCTGACCCTGTGGTGGCGGCGTGCAGGGCCGCGTCATGCTCGTCAAGCGGCTCAAGATCCTCCCAATCGAGGCCATCGTGCGCGGCTACATCAGCGGCTCGGGCTGGGTCGAGTACAAGAAGAGCGGGACGGTCTGGTGCGGCGCCGCGACCCGTCGGCGTTGTGCCCGCTGACGCGGCCCGTGCAGCAACATCCCGCTGCCGGAAGGGCTGCTTGAGAGCCAGCAGCTGCCGGCGGCCATGTTCACGCCGAGCACTAAGGCCGAGATGGGTGCGCACGGTGCGTGGCTCGCGTGTTGCGCGCCGCCGCGGCGGTTGACGTTGCGCGGACGTAGACGAAAACATCCACCCGGACAAGGGTGCACCGCCCGTCGAGGCCCGGCGCTGTGTGCTAACATGCGCGTGCGCGGCAGCCGCCGAGATCGTCGGCGCGGAGCTGGCGCGGCGCATGGCCGCGGCGAGCGTGACGCTGTACGCCAAGGCGAGCGAGTACGCGCGCGCGCACGGCATCATCATCGCCGACACCAAGTTTGAGTTTGGTGTGGACGAGGCCGGGCAGCTCGTGCTCGCGGACGAGGTGCTCACGCCCGGTGCGGCCGGTCGCTCATTGCGGGAGCGGGCGATGCTCACGCGCGCGAGCGCGCGCGCCTCAGACTCGTCGCGCTTCTGGCCGGCGGCCGAGTACGCGCCCGGCCGCGGGCAGAACAGGTGCGTCCGGGTGACGCGTGGCCGGCGTGCGCGCGGACGGCCGACAGCGTCGCGTGGCAGCTTCGACAAGCAGTACGTGCGCGACTACCTGCTCTCGGTCAACTTTGACAAGAAGACGGGCCTCGCCCTGCCCGAGACGGTCGTGCAGCGCACGCTCGACAAGTACATCGAGGTCTTCCGGGTCCTGACGGGGCGCGAGCCCGCGCTGAGCGAGTCAGTTGTCTAACCTGTGGTGCGCACGTGACCATGAGCGCGGCGGCGGCCGACGCGGCGGCGCTGCGCACGTTTGACGCGCTCGACACGGACTTTGACGGCCTGGTCGATGCCGCCGCCGTCGCCGACGTGCTCAAGCGCTCGCAGCTGCCCGCGCCGACGCTGGCCAAGGTGCGCGGCGCGGCTGGCCGGGCAGGCGGGCGCGCGTCACAAACAGCGACGACCGACGACCGACGACGCGCACGCAGATCTGGCAGCAGGCCAACCCGAGCGGGCGCCCTGTCTTCGACCGCGCGGCCTTCGTGGCCGTGGCGCGGCTCGTCGCGCAGGCGCAGGCGTCCGCGGCGTCGAGCGGTGCGCCGCCCGCGCGCCTGTGCGCTGCACGTGCATCTCGCTCAGTCTCCCTGCCAGTGCCGCTCGTCCCGCATCCAGCCGCGCCCACGCCTGCAGCAGCAGCACTACCACCACCAGCACCAGCACCAGCACCAGCACCCGGGCGGCTGCGCGTGTCGCCGGCCGAGCGGGCCAAGTACGCCGAGATCTTCAAGACGCTCGCGCCCGTCGACGGCTTTGTGTCGGGTGTGCGACGCGACTGGCACGGCGCACGCACGCGCCTCACACACGCGCAGCCGACAAGGTCTCACCGACGCTGCTGAGCTCGCGCCTGCCCGCGCCCAAGCTCGCGCGCATCTGGTGCGTCATGCGACCGACGTTGCCGCTGCCGTCGCCCTCACGACCGTCACGCCGCGCCCAGGGAGCTCGCCGACATCACGCGCGACGGCCGGCTCGACTTTGACGAGTTTGCGGTGCGCATGCTGGTGCCACCAGGACGCCTGCTCACATGCGACACGCGCTGCAAGATTGCGATGAAGCTCACGTACGCCTCGCTCAACGGCGAGCTGCCCGAGCTGCCCGCCGTCCTGCCGCCCGAGCTGCTGCCCTCAAGCGCGCCGGCTGCCACAACGGCACCTGTCCTGACACCGACGCCCGTCGTGGCCGCGTCGCCGATGGCCTTCTCGCCGTCAACGCCCGCCGCCGCGCCTCCGCTCGCGCGCCAGCCGTCGGCGCCCGTGCTCAGCACACAGCCCTGGACGCTGGCGGCGGGCGACCGCGAGCGCTTCACCCAGCTGTTCCAGCGGTTCGCCGGGGGCCGCGACCGCATGCGAGGTGTGCAGCGGTGGTCTGTCCGGCTGCGCAAGCTGAGCCTCGCGCGCCACACTTAGAGTCGGAGGCGAACGAGCTGTTTGCGCAGTCGCGGCTGCCGGCAAGCGACTTTGCGGCCATCTGGTGCGGCGCCGCCACATGCAGCGTTGAGGCGCTGATGACGGAAGCCCGGTCGGACGCAGGTCGCTGTGCCACGCCGACGGCAGCGGCACCGTCACGCTCGACCAGTTCTGCGCCTTCATGCTGATCACGACGGCGCGGCGGAAAGGCGCCGAGATCCCCACAGCCCCGCTGCCCGAGGCCCTGCGCGCGCTCGTGCACGGCAGCCGCGCGACCAACGGACTCGGCGCGACCAACGGACTGGGCGCGGCGCACACTCAACCTGTGGCCTCGTCTGCGCCTGCACCCGCGCCCGCACCAATACCCGCACCGGCACCGACACCGGCGCCTGCGCCTGCGCGGAGCAGCGCGGACGACGCGACCGTGCAGAAGCTGCAGCGCGAAGTAGAAGAGGAGCAGGCACGCGCGTGCACCAGCAGGGTGTCGACGCCGCGCTGAACGGTCCGTCGCAGGCCCGGCTAGACGAGGCGTTGCAGCGCCAGCGCGAGGCCGAGGACAAGCTGAACGAGGCGCTTGCCAAGGCGCGCGACAGTGATGGCCTGTGTGCGCGCGTGTCACGTCTGACGCCGCGCGCGCAGAACACGCGGTTAGACGAGGAGCGCGACCGGCTGCAAAAGGCGGTCGACGCGGAGAACCAGGAGATCGCGACGACCGAGGCCGCGCTTCGCGACAACGAGAAGGTGCGCAGGCAAGGCGAGCCCTGCCGCGTCGCCGTACTCACAGGACCTGCCCGTCAGATCCTTTCGCAAAGCACGAGCGCCGTCGCGAGCCTCGAGGCCAGCCGCGTCGAGCTCGCGCGGCAGCTGCAGCGCCTGTCCGAGCTAACAACGTAAGACGATCTGTCGTTGCTTTCGCCAAAAAAAAAAAAAAAACGTGGTGTACAACTGCGGTGCGGTTACGACGACACCGGTGCCGCGGCCTGCGAGGGCTGCGATGGCGCCGCGATGCTGTCGGACGACGGCGCGCCGCTGCCCGGGCCGCTCCTTGCGGGCACTGCAGCGAGCGCGTCGCCGTGCTTCTCGAAAAACTTGTCAAGCACGCCTGGGTTATTCGTGCGTCAGCTCGCCGCGTCGCCCGCCGCAGCCGCGTGTGCGCGCGCACCCTTCCACGTGGCGATGAGCGCGTTGCAGCGCGCCGCAAGGCGGATCTGCGACTGCGCCTCGGCGTAGTCGACCTTGCTCAGCTTGCGGATAACCTTGGCGATGTCGGTGCCCTGTTGTGCTTCGTGTTGAGCCAGCAGTCGCAGTCGCAGGCGCGCCGCCGGCACCTGCAACAAGTCGACGGTCATGGAGATGTTGTCCAGCTGCGACAGCGCCTTGTCTGCCGCCTCGAGGTCCTGTGCGGCCGCGGCGTCGGCTTCAGCTGTGACTGCGAGCACGATGAGCAAAACCGCACCGGCTTCTTGTTGGCCTGGAACGCCTGCAGCAGCTGCCCCTTGATGTTGTTGATCAACTGCAGCCGCTCCTCTGCGGTCCCGTCAGTTCGCCGCGATCAAGCGCGCGAGGCCGCACCGCACCGGTTGCCTGCTGCGGCTTTTTCGGCTGCTGCGTCTTGGCCGGCGCCTCCTTCGGCTTGCGCTCGGCTGCGCTCTCGCGCTTGGCTGCCTTGCCGTTGGAGGCTTCCATGCCCTGCGCGTGCGTCGCCGGTCAGCGTATTGTTTGGTTTCCGCGCGACCGCGGTCGCGTGCGCACGGGCTCGTCGTCGTTCTCGCTGCGTGCGGCATGCTTGCGCTTCTTCTTTTTCGCAACGACTGCCACCGCGACGGCATCGTCAGCGCGCGCGCGCGCGCGCGCCAGGCACGCCGCCGCACCGTCGTCGTTGTCGTCGCTGTCGGCATCGTCGTCGCCGTCCTTGGCCGCCGCGGTGTCGTCGTCCGCGCGGCTCCGCTTCTCCTTCTTCAGGCGCTTGCGTTCCCTGCGCTCCTCCTCCGACTCGTGCCGGTGCTTGTGCTTCTTCTGCCGCGCGTGCGTGCGTGTTGGTGAGGGCGCGGGTGCGCGGGCGATCGGCTGACGACGACGCACGCCCTCGTGCTTGTGCTTCTTGTGCTTGTGCTTCTTCTCGTCTGTCCCGTCGTTGTCGTCCTGCGCGCGTCCGCGTCAGCTGCCCCCGTTACCGCCGAGCGCGCGTGCGCGTGCCTTGCCCTCGGCCGAGCTGTCGCCGTCGCCGCTGCGTCGCGCCCGTCAGCCATCGCCGCGACACCAGCGCATGCTGCACCTCTTGCGGTGCTTCTTGCCCTTGCGCAGCTTGCCGTACTCGTCGTCCTCGTCCTCGTCCTCGTCCTCCTCGGGCACGTCGTCCGGCACGGCCGCGTCGTCCTCGTCCTCGTCCTGCTGCTCCTCCTTCTTGGCCTTCTTGGGCTTTGCGGCCTTGGCGTCTGCGGCGGACTGAGCGGCGCGCGCGAGCCGCTGGGCACCCGTGCGCACCGTCGGCCGCGTCGCCGCCACCCGCGTCGTCGTCGTTGTCGTCGTCGTCGTCGTCGTCGTCGTCGTCCAGCGTCGAGCCGAGGTTGGTCGCGCCGTTGAGCTTGTCGATGAGCGCCGTGACCTCGTCGTGCGCGGCCTTGAGCTGCTTGCTGATCGTCGCGGGCTTGTGCGCGTGCCACGGCGTGCAGTCGGCGGGGCGCACCCACGCGCTGTGCCGCGGCCCCGTGAGCGCCGTCCCGCCTTCCCGCCTTGCGGCACGCACACCGAGTGGTCGCCGAAGAACTCGACGCCGACGTCGCGCCCGGGCTTGGGCCCCTTGGCGCGGCTCACGCGCATGTGCTTCTCCGTCACGACCTGGCGCCCCGGTTAGCAAGGCAACAAGGGCCGTGCGCGCCGCGCGCGTGCCTTGGCGGGCCACGGCGGGTAGCCGCCCAGCCGCGCCCAGACGAGGTCGTGCAGCCGCGGTCGCCACGCCTTGCCCTCGGCCGCAGGCGCAGGCGCGGCAGGCGCGGGCGGTGCGGGCGCCTCGGCAGCGGCAGGCGCAGCAGGCGCGTCGTCAAAGGACGGCAGGTCGGCACTCATCGGCAGCGCGCAAATGTGCTCACACCCGTCGCGCAAGCGGCACAACAGACACAAGCGACTCGCGCGGCTGCTTGAGCGCAGCCGGGAAGTAGCGCAGGATCTCCTCGTACACGGCCGTGCGGCTGCGCGGGCGGCGTGAGCGCGCCGGCCGGCCGCCGCGGGCGCGCCATCGTGGACGCACCTGTCGTAGACCTCCCGCGGGCTCAGCTCCTCGCGCTGGAACAGCAACGACGACTGGCTGCGGAACAGCGCGCTCTCGGCCTCGTCGCCGTGGTCGACCACCTCGGCAACGGCCTGTTGCAGGAACCGCAGCGCGTCCACGGGTTGCCCGTCGTGCGCCGCGCTGCACATCTCGCGGAACTGCTGACGGCGGAGCAGGAAGCGCGTCTGCGCACGACGCGTGCGCGCGGTTCCAGGCACGTCCGCAGCCGGCGGGAGCGAGCCCCGCACCTTGCGCAGAATGTCCTCCGGCTCGGGCCGCTTCAGCCGCAGCTCCCAGAAGTCGTCCAGGCGCTCGCGCGCGTACGGGACGTCGCCCGGGTTGCCGCCAAAGAGGTAGTGCACCTGCCAGCAGCCACTTCAGCTCTCTCGCGCGTAGTGCCGCACGCACCTTGGCGTCATGGTCGTACACGAGCTGGTGCGCAAAGCGCGGGCACGGCTCGACGTTGAGCATGCGCTGCCAGTAGTGCGCGTCCATGTTCTCGTTCTGGTAGATCCGCGTCCAGCGGTCCTTGCGCACGTTGTACACCCAGAAGCTGCGCGGGACGTCGTCAGGGCGCACACAGGGCCGCTCTCTCGGCGCACCTGTTCTTGACCGTCTCAGTCGCCGTCAGCTTCTCGCGCATCAGGCCCGACAGCACGTAGATCTCGTTGCGCGCGAGGTCGATCGAGGCGCGCTGCGTGAAGCCCGCGTCCGGGCCGCCGTTGCGACTCGAGTCGCGCGTCATCTCGAGCACCTCGTCGTTGTCTACGCACGCTTGTGTGTGAGCGCGCCGCTTGCAGACGGCGCGGCCGCGCGCGCACCGATGTCGTAGACGTAAAAGTCGCTCAGATACTCCTTGTTGCGCTGGCCGGCAAAGATGTAGAGCACGCGCTCGGTCGGGTTGAGCAGCATCGAGTGGCCGATGCGCGACTTGAGCTTGGTCATGTACGCCAGCTGGCCGTCGTCGGTGCGCAGGACACGCCACCGCCCGCTGCCGATGTTGTACTCGTACAGACCGCTGTACTCGTCTTCGTTGCCGTTCATCGACTTGGCGTTGATCGACCTGTACCCCGGCGCACGCACGAGCCATGTCGGCAACGGCGGAAACCGCGCCGCGGCGGCACGCACCGCCCGCCAAAAACAAACAGGCTCCCGTTCTTCGCCTCGTAGCACATCTGGTGGTCGTAGATCAGCTCGGGCCCGCCATCGGCGTGCGCGTTGCGGCTGGCGCGGGCGGCGTGTGACCGTCAGCACGGTGCGCGGTGGGAGGCGCTCGGCGCGCACCTCAGGCACTCCCACTCTTGCCGCTCGATGTAGAAGACGAAAAAGTCGCACGCGAGCATGCTCTGCGAGCGCTGGTCCGGGTCGACGTAGCCGCCCTGCACAGCGCCGCGCTCAGCTGCCGCGCTGCGGGCTGCGGTCGAGCATGCACCAGCACGTAGATGCACCGGCCTTGCTGATCCAGGCAGATCTTGTGGCACGAGCGCGCGCTCGGCCCGCCCTCCTTGGACGTGTCGGTCGAGATGCACGCCCATCGCGCAGCCTGTGCAAGATGCTCAGCGGGTCCACGCGCGTCCGTCGCCGGGCACGCACGCGGATGTCGTACACCCAAAAGTCGGCCAGGTCCGCGCGGCCGTCCCAGCCACCGAGCAGGTAGATCTGGCCGTGGTCGACGTCTGCGCCGCGGCCCTGTCAGCCGCGTGTGCGTCCTGCTTATGCGCACGTGAGCGCACCGATGCACATCTGGTGCCCGCCGCGCATGCGAGGCGCGGGCTCGTCGTCGCCCGGCATCAACCGCCGCCAGATCGGTTGGTATGTGCAGTCGCTGATGTAGTCCTCAAAGAGCCCGCTCGCGGCCGAGTTGGACAGGGCGCGCTCGGCCGCGACAAAGTCGCCGTCAAACACGATGCTCTGGTGCAACGTCGTGAGCAGCGGGTCCTCGAGCAGCGATTGGCAGCGCTGCCGCGGGTTGTCCGGTGAGCGATGCGCGGCTGCGCGCGAGACGCACAGTACGCACGCTCTTGAGCGCGTCAAACACGTCAAGGTAGTTGCGCTGGCGAAAGTGCTTAAGGCACAGCCGCAGCGCCTCGTCCTCCTGGTAGCGCGAAAACGCGGCGAGGGCCAGCGACGCAAACTGCGTCTCCTGGATGCCCTTGAGCAAGACAAACCAGATGCTGAAGTTGAAGTTGGCGCCCTGCCCGCAGCCAGGGCGCCGCTCAGCCGGCACAGCGGCAGCGGGTGCGCCGCGCGCACGCACCCAGGCCTGCAGCGGGACGATTTTGATGTACTGGCACGGGAAGATGACGCCGTTGATGCGGTACGAGCACTGCCATGCGCGTGAGCCAGCGGCACACAGCGCGATCGCGCCCGCACCGGGAACGCCTCGGGCTCGTCGTCGTTGCGCAGGCCCGAGTGCAGTATCTCGACCATGTTATCGGTCGTGATGCCGCCGTAGACCTTGAACTCCTTCAGGTTGCAGACGTGCCCTGCGGTGGCTTGGCCGTCAGCGGTCGTTCCGTGCGCGGCGTCGTGCGCGCGCACCCTTGTAGTACTTGCCGAAGACGATGTGGCTCACGACGGCAAGGCGCTCGAGCTTGAGCGTGACAAACTGTCGGCGCCGGGTCAGGACGGCCGCGACGGGGCCGGGG
>CALSCO010001490.1:0-16457 GCA_943704415.1 Parvularia atlantis | reverse complement strand
ACACACACACACACACACACACACACACACACACACACACACACACACACACACACACACACACACACACACACACACACACACACACAAGGGGCGTGCGCTTGCGCTCACGGTACGCTCGCTTGCCGTGCAGATCTTTGCGCACCTGCTCAAAAAGCTCAAGAACGTGCCGTACCCGCTCGCCCGCGCGCTGCTGCTGGTCGACGCGATCGGCCGCGACCTGCACGACCAGCTCGTGCGCGTGCTCTCGGTCCAGCGCCTGCTGGTGCGCGCTCGCGGGCGTCCACACCTTGTGTCGGCACTGACACGCGCGCGCAGACGCTGCCGTACGCCGACTTTGAGCGCGTGACGACCGCGTGCAAGCGGATCTTCGCCTTGTACGACGAGCAGATCAAGGAGTTCACCGAGCTCGGCCGCAACCGCATCAAGATCTCGAAGGAGAAGTACGTTCAGCTCAAGTTCAACAACG
Organism: Parvularia atlantis; assembly: GCA_943704415.1. Lineage (NCBI taxonomy): Eukaryota > Rotosphaerida > Parvularia > Parvularia atlantis. The sequence continues at coordinate 15,988 of CALSCO010001490.1, read as the reverse complement.
AGCAGCTTAAGAAGCTGCTTGAGCGCATCGACTACCTGTGCCAGTTCCGCCGTCAGCACGAGCAGCTGCGCAACACGATCGCGCGCGTGCTGCGTGCGCCCAGGTGCGCGCACGGCGTGGCGCTTTGTGCGCGTGCTCACCGCCCCTTCCTAGCAGTAGCAGCGGCGTGGCGCTCGAGGGCGGCATGGACCCGGTGGAGGAGGTCAACCAGGCGTACGTGCCGATGGAGAAACTCGACATATTTGACGTGTCGGCCGACGGCACGGCGACGCTGGAGGCGCAGGAGCAGGTGAGTGCGGCCCGCGGGCGCGCGTGTACGCTGTGCTGACGCTTGCGGGCGACCAGGCGTACAACGAGCGCGTGTCGCGCGTGGAGAACGCGATCATCACCCTGCTCAAGGACCGCCTCGGCACGGCGCGCAACGCGTCCGAGATGTTCCGCGTCTTCGGCAACTTCAACGCGCTCTTCGTGCGCCCCAAGATCCGCCAGGCGATCAAGGCGCGGCCGACTTCGCACGGCTGCGCTTCGTTTCTCAACGCGCTGCCCGCGCCCCGCAGAGCTACCAAGACGAGCTGGTGAAGCGCGTCGAGGACGACATCCTCGCGCTGCACAAGAAGTTCACGTCTAAGTACAAGCACTCACAAGCCGAGCGCATGTCGGCCATCCGCGACATCCCCGAGCTCTCCGGCACAATCATCTGGGCGCGGCAAATGGAGCGCCAGCTGTCGACGTACATGACACGTATCGAGGTGAGCCGGCATGCGGTGCGGGGGTCGCGATCTTACACGCGCGCCATAGGACGTGCTCGGCAAGGGCTGGGAGGACTACAACACCGGCCGCAAGCTGTTCCAGGACGCCGAGTCGTTCCGCAGGAAGCTCGACACACAGACGGTCTGACGCGCTCGCTAGTCTCGACCGTGGACACGGGTTGATCGGGCGCTGATGCGCGCAGATCTTCAATGCGTGGGTGGCCGACATCACCAAGCGCGAACTCAAGGTCGACGGGTCGATCTTTGCCATCCGCCCGAACCGCGCCCTGGGCAACCGGCTCCAGGTGCTGTGTGGCGTCGTTCGCGCGGCGCTTGGCCTGCTGACGGGCCGTGGCGCATCGACAGCTCGCCGTCAACTTTGACCCGCAGCTGATCACGCTATTCAAGGAAGTGCGCAACCTGGTCTGGATGGGCTTCAACGTGTCGGCTCAGGTGCGTGCGCATGCGTGCAGGGCGCACGGTCGCTGACGCAAGCGCGCCCTGCAGCTGGTCACGACTGCCAACGACGGCAAGCTGGTGTACCCATACGCCATGTCGCTCATCGAGAGCATCCGCACGTACAACACTGCGAACGCGCGCATCGAGAGCAACGCGGAGCTGGTGCGTGCCGCTGCTGCTCCGCTCGTGCGCAACATGACCGCCGCGTCGCGGTGACCACAGCAAGCGCTCGTGGCCGGCCAGCTGACCGAGATCCACGCGATGCTCACGCGCGGCATGAGCATGAAGTGGGAGTGCGTCACGGCGGGCGGCCCGCCACCCGCCGTGCTGAGCGCTCGCGCACCGCAGAAAGCAGGCCGGCGCCGACGGCACGCAGGCCCGGTTTGTGCGCAGTCTCGCCGCAGCCGTCACGCAGTACTACGAGAAGGTGCAACATGCGATGCGCCGCTCTGCTGCCGAGCACGCTGACGCCGCCGCAGGTCAACGAGCTCCTGCTCGTGAGCGACAGCATCAACAAGAGCATCGACGGCCTGCGTACGTGCGCATACAAGCCCAAGGCGTTTGCCGACGTCCTCGAGGGCATCCAGAAGCAGGCACGCTGCCGCTGTGGGCGCTGCTGACCGTGCGCTGATGTCCACGCGTACGCGCGCAGATCGACCGCTTCAATCTCGAGTCAATCAGCAACCTCGACACGTGGGTCGACAAGATTAACGAGCGCGTCCAGACGGCCCTCACGGCGCGGCTGCAGCTTGCGCTCAAGGTGCGCGCATGCGCAGTCGACGCAGCCTGCTGACTGTCTGCGGCGCAGATTTGGGTTTACACGTTTTCCCTCGAGCGCAAGAGCTCCGGCCAGGGTCGCGGCGCGGATCAGACGGACAACGTCGATTTGGGCGGCGTCGACGACGAGACGCGCGAAATGGCGCGAACCGCGTGATGCGTACGCCCAAACGCTCACCTGCTGTGCTCCGCCGCAGGTGCTCGCCAACCCTCCCGAGATGCCACCGGTCACCTTTGAACTGCGCATCCGCAACCAAGTTATGCACCTCGAGCCGCCGGTGGAGCACGCGCGCTCGACGTGGATCGCGCAGCTGTATGCGTGGCTTGGTGCGCTTCGCGCTGCGCCGCGTTGCAGTGCGGCCTCATGCGCTCGCTCCCCGCCCCGCAACAGGCGTGGTGCTGTCGCTGCCGCGCATCCAGAGTACACGCTACAGCATCGAGCTCGTCCGCAAGGACGACACGCCAGCAGATACGACGTATCACGGCATCCTGGTGCGCGCACTTTGCATTTTCGCGCCTTCGGCGCGTGCTCACCGGTGCGCGCCATAGCTGTCGGCGCTGCGCAGCGGCGACTTGTCCAAGGCCTACGGCGCGATCGAGCAAAAGGTCCAGGCGATCACGGCCTACGTGCATGAGTGGCTGCAGTACCAGGCGCTGTGGGACCTCGAGGCGGCGCACGTCTACGCCCGCCTGGGCGACGATCTCGCCCTTTGGCAGCAGGTGCGCTGGTGTGCGCTCACGGCATGGCCGGCTGACGCATGTGCCCCCCCCCCCAAACAAACACACTCGTAGCTGCTCGGCGAAATCCGCGCGGCCCGCAGCACCTTCGACAACGCCGACTCGGCTCGCGTCTTCGGCCCCGCCGTGGTCAACTATGCGCAGGTGCAGTCCAAGGTCAACGCCAAGTACGACAACTGGCAAAAGGAGATTCTGTCGCGCTTTGGCCAGCGGCTGGGCGCGGCGATGGCCGACTTTTTCGGCGTGATCAGCCGCGGCCGCAACGAGCTCGAGGCGCACTCGCTCGACAGCGACAAGACGACGGACGCGGTCGCGTTTATCACGTTTGTGGGCGTGAGTGGCTCTGTGTGCGCGCGTGCGTGTCTACCTGTGCTCACCATCCTACCCGCAGGAGCTCAAGCGCAAACTGCCCGTCTGGACCGACACGCTCGATGTGTTCCGCGGCGGCCAGAAGCTGCTCGAGCGCCAGCGCTTCCTCTTCCCGGCCGACTGGCTGTACTTTGACCAGGCACGCTGGCGGCGGAGGGGCTCACGCACACGGGGGGCTGACACCGAGCGCGCCCAGGTTCAGGGCGAGTGGTCTGCACTGAACGAGATCCTGACAAGGAAGAACGCGGCGATGCAGAACCAGATCGGTGCGCCCGCCGCACCGTCTCCGCACGCGTGCGCGTGACTGATGGTGCCGGCGCCGGTGCACAGCCAACCTGCAGATGAAGATCGTGTCGGAGGACGCGGCGATCGACAAGCGCGTGAAGGAGCTGACGGCCGAGTGGGACCAGCACAAGCCCGTGCAGGGCGACCTCAAGCCGGACGTGGCCGCTAACGCGCTCTCGGTCTTCGAGGGCCGCATCACGCGCATGCAGGAGGAGTACCTGCAGGTCTGCCGCGCGAAGGAGGCGCTCAACCTCGAGCTGTCGCAAGACGACCGCCTGGCGCCGCTGCTGGAGGAGCTGCGCGACCTCAAGGGCGTGTGGAACGAGCTCGGTCGGGTCTGGCAGGTGCGCGCGCACACAGACACACACACACACACGGCCGCATCGCGCACCCTGAGCCGCGCCACCCTCACCAGTCGATCGCCGAGCTGAGCGACACGGCGTGGTCGTCGGTGCAGCCGCGCAAGACGCGCGCGCGCCTGGACCAGCTGCTGACGGACCTGAAGGATCTGCCGGCGCGGCTGCGCCAGTATGCGGCCTACGAGCACGTACAGGCGACGCTGCGGTGCGGTGCTGCGTGCGTGAGCTCAGTGCGATCAGGCTCATGTGCCCGTGCGCACAGGTCGTACCTCAAAGTCAACAGCCTCGTGGCCGACCTCAAGTCGGACGCGCTGCGCGAGCGGCACTGGAAGATGCTGTTGAAGCGCTTGCGCATCGAGGGCAAGTACCTCCTGACCGAGCTGACGCTGGGCAACGTCTGGGACCTCAACCTGAGCAAGAACGAGGCCGCGGTGAAGGACGTGATCCTGGTCGCGCAGGGCGAGATGGCGCTCGAGGAGTTCCTGAAGCAAGTGCGCGAGACCTGGCAGGCCTACGAGCTCGACCTTGTGCCGTACCAGAGCAAGTGCCGCCTCATCCGCGGCTGGGACGAGCTTTTTGGCAAGTGCGGCGAGCACCTGAACTCGCTCTCGGCGATGAAGCTGTCGCCGTACTTCAAGGCGCGTAGGGGGCCCTGGCCTGCAGACGCGGCGGCTGACTGCGCGAGCGGCAGGTGTTTGAGGACGAGGCGCTCGCGTGGGAGGACAAGCTGACGCGCGTGCAAGTCCTGTTTGACGTCTGGATCGACGTGCAGCGGCAGTGGGTCTACCTCGAGGGCATCTTCTCGGGCTCGGCCGACATCAAGAACCTGCTGCCGACCGAGACGGCGCGCTTCCAGTCGATCAACAGCGAGTTCCTGACGCTGATGAAGAAGGCTCGCCGCCGACACGCCACCACGGTTGTGCCCGCTGACGCAGCACGCGCTCGCAGGTCCAGAAGGCCCCGCTAGTGCTCGAGGTGCTGGCGATCCAGGGCGTCCAGCGTGCGCTCGAGCGCCTCGCCGACCTCCTGTCCAAGATCCAGAAGGTGTGCCGTGGTGCGCGATGAGGCTCGCAGGGCTGACGGTGGCGTGCGGCGCAGGCGCTGGGCGAGTACCTCGAGCGCGAGCGGTCGGCCTTCCCGCGGTTCTACTTTGTGGGTGACGAGGACCTGCTGGAGATCATTGGCAACTCGAAGGACATCGTCAAGATCCAGAAGCACTTCAAGAAGATGTTTGCGGGCCTGGCCAACCTGTTGCTGAACGAGGACGCGTCGGTGATCGAGGGCATGTCGTCGCGCGAGGGCGAGGAGGTGCGCTTCCGCAACCCGATCTCGCTCAAGAACGGGCCCAAGATAAATGAGTGGCTGTCGGCGCTCGAGCACGAGATGCGGGTGCGTGCGCGTGGTGTGCGTGGCGGTCGCGGCTCCGTGACACGCGATAACACGCAGGTCACGCTTGCGCTCGTCCTCACTGACAGCGTGGAGGAGATGTCGCAGCTGTTTGGGCCCGCAACCGCCGTCGACAGCGCAGCTTACCTAGCCTGGGTCACAAAGTACCCGGCGCAGCTGGTCGTGCTCACGTCGCAGATCCTCTGGTCCGAGGCGGTCGAGCGCGCGCTGCAGCAGCCGGCGCAGGCGACCGAGGCGCTCAACGTCGTCCTGACGCGGTGCGTGAGACGGTGCTTGGCTGGCGCGCGTGTCGCTCACACGTGGGTGCTCAGGCTGCAGGCGATCCTGACCGTGCTGGCCGACACGGTGCTGAACGAGTTGCCGCCGATCATGCGCAAGAAGTGCGAGCACTTGATCACCGAGCTGGTGCACCAGCGTGACGTCGTGCGCGCGCTGATCCGCGCCGGCGTCACGTCCAACAAGTCGTTCGACTGGCTATACCACATGCGCTTTGCGTTCAACTCAAAGGTGCGCCGTGGCGGCCAGCTGCCGCCAGCACCATCTGACCCGCTTCCGCACAGACGGGAGATCCGCTCGCGCGGCTGAGCATCCGCATGGCCAACGCGCAGTTCGAGTACGGCTACGAGTACCTCGGCCTGATCGACAAGCTTGTCCAGACGCCGCTGACCGACCGCTGCTACCTTACGCTCACGCAAGCCATGGAGCTGCGCCTCGGCGGCTCGCCCTTTGGCCCCGCCGGCACAGGCAAGACCGAGTCGGTCAAGGCGCTGGGCGCGCAGCTGGGCCGTTTCGTGCTCGTGTTCTGCTGCGACGAGGCGTTTGACTTCCAGGCGATGGGCCGCATCTTCGTGGGCGTGTGCCAGACCGGCCAGTGGGTCTGGTGCGCGCCGGGCCGTGTGCGCAGCTCGTTCGTCGCCTGAGAGCTGTGCGTGCGTGCGCGCGCAGCTTTGACGAGTTCAACCGCCTCGAGGAGCGCATCCTGTCGGCCGTGTCGCAGCAGGTCCAGACCATCCAGACCGCGCTCAAGGAGAAGCAGGGGCAGAGCAAGATTGAGATCCAGCTGGTCGACAAGACGGTCGTCGTGAAGGCGACGACGGGTGCGCGCCGCTGTCGCTCTGCCGACGCACCTCTGACGGCGGCCGTGCGCTTGTGCAGGCATCTTCATCACGATGAACCCGGGCTACGCCGGGCGCTCCAACCTGCCCGACAACCTCAAGAAGCTCTTCCGGAGCATGGCCATGACGAAGCCCGACCGCGAGCTGATCGCGCAGGTGCGCACACGGGGCACGAGGCCTGCGCGCAGCACTGACGTGCGTGCGCAGGTCATGCTGTACTCGCAGGGCTTCCGCACGGCAGAGGTGCTGGCGTCCAAGGTCGTGCCGTTCTTCAACCTGTGCGAGGAGCAGCTGTCGCCGCAGCCGCACTACGACTTTGGCCTGCGCGCGCTCAAGTCGGTGCTCGTCTCGGCCGGCAACCTGAAGCGCGACCGCCTGCAGCGCCTTGCGGCAACGGGCGGGGGCCCGTTGCCGGACGTGGCCGAGCAGGAGATCATCATCCAGTCGGTGGCCGAGACGGTCGTGCCCAAGCTGGTGCAGGACGACATCCCGCTGCTCAAGTCGCTCCTGGCGGACGTGTTCCCGGGCGTGCCGTACGTGCCCGCGGACCTGGAGCGCCTGCGTGTCGAGATCCTGCGCGTGTGCGCGCAGCGCCACCTTGTGCCCGAGCCGGCCTGGGTCGAGAAGGTGATCCAGCTCTACCAGATCCAGAACATCCACCACGGCCTGATGATGGTCGGCCCGTCGGGCTCGGGCAAGAGCACGGCCTGGTCGGTGCTGCTTGCGGCCCTGGCGCGGATTGAGGGCACGGAGGGCGCCGCGCACGTGATCGACCCTAAGGCTATGTCGAAGGACGCGCTCTACGGCACGCTCGACTCGACCACGCGTGAGTGGACCGACGGTCTGTTCACGCACATCCTGCGCAAGGTGATCGACAACGTCCGCGGCGAGCTCAACCGGCGCCAGTGGATCATCTTTGACGGCGACGTCGACCCGGAGTGGGTCGAGAACCTGAACAGGTGCGGCTGTGCCTGCACGCGCGCGGGCTACACCTGCTGACCACGCGCTGCAGTGTCCTCGACGACAACAAGCTGCTCACGCTGCCCAACGGCGAGCGTCTGGCGCTCCCGCCTAACGTGCGCATCATGTTTGAGGTGCAAGACCTGCGCTCGGCCACGCTTGCGACGGTCTCGCGCTGCGGCATGATCTGGTTCAGCGACGCTGTCGTCACCTTTGCCATGGTCGCGCACCACTACCTCGCGACGCTGCGCAACATGCCGCTCGACGACAGCGCCGGCGCGGCCGAGGACACGTCGTCATCGTCGTCCTCTGCGGCTGCGCGCGCGCCGGCCACGCGTACGTGCCCGCTCGCCGCTCTTGTGCATCCAGCTCACGCGGCGCCGCAGCGTCCGTGGCCACGCCGGGCTCGGCCGACACAGCCGCTGCGCCCATCGTAGAGGACGAAGCCGAGGCCACGCCGGTGCTGCGTGTGCAGCGCGACTGCGCGGGCGTTCTTGACCGGCACTTTGCGCCGGACGGCCTGATTGAGAAGGCGCTGATCTTCGCCGAGGGCCTGGAGCACATCATGGAGTTCACGCGCCCGCGCGTCCTCGGCACTCTCTTCTCCATGCTCAACCGCTCCGTGCGCCTCGTGCTCGAGTACAACGAGGCCCACAGCGACTTCCCGATGGCGCACGACCACCTCGAGAAGTTCCTGTCGCGCCGGCTGCTCTACTCGCTCGTGTGGTCGTTCGCGGGCGACGCGCGCCTACCGCTGCGCGCGGACCTGGGCCGCTTTGTGCTGTCACTGATGAAGTGCGCCCGCGCGCGCCGAGGGTGGGCGCCGCGCCTGCTGACCGCGAACGTGCACGCACACAGCATGGATCTGCCCGCAAGCGGCTCGGCGGACCGGACGCTGATCGACTTCGAGGTCCAAGTCAACACAGGCGAGTGGTCGCCGTGGGCCAGCCGCGTGCCCGTGATCGAGATCGACACGCACAAGGTGTCGGCCGCGGATGTGGTCATCCCAACGATCGACACGGCGCGGCACGAGGACGTGCTCTACACGTGGCTGGCGGAGCACCGTCCGCTGCTCCTGTGCGGCCCGCCGGGCTCGGGCAAGGTGCGCGGCTCGGTCGCACGGTCGCGGGAGTGTATGGGGGGCGCTGATGTGCCGCTCAGACGATGACACTCTTTGCCGCCCTGCGCGCCCTGCCCGAGCTCGAGGTCGCCGGCCTCAACTTCTCGTCGGCCACAACGCCCGAGCTCATCCTCAAGACCTTTGAGCAGTACTGCGAGTACAAGAAGACGCCGTCGGGCCTCGTGCTGGCGCCGACGATGATGAACAAGTGGTCCGTTGCGCGCGCGCGCGCGCGCGCTTGTGTGTTGCCACCTGCAGCGGCTGACGGGCGCGCCAGGCTGGTCTTGTTTTGCGACGAGATCAACCTGCCGGCGCAGGACAAGTACGGCACGCAGCGCGTCATCTCGTTCCTGCGGCAGATGGTCGAGCAGGGCGGGTTCTGGCGCGTACAGGACAAACAGTGGGTGCGGCTGTCGCGGATCCAGGTGCGCCGTCGTCTGCGCCCGCGCGCACGTCTTTTTTGCCTCTTGACCACGGCGGGGGACGGCAGTTTGTGGGCGCGTGCAACCCGCCGACCGACCCGGGCCGTGTGGCGCTGTCGCCGCGCTTCCTGCGGCACGCGCCGCTGATCATGGTCGACTATCCGGGCCCGGACTCGCTGCGGCAAATCTACGGCACGTTCAACCGGGCGCTGCTCAAGCTGCAGCCGTCGCTGCGCTCGTTCGCGCCGGCGCTGACCGACGCGATGGTCTCGGTCTACCTCAAGTCGCAGGCGCACTTTACGCCGGACCAGCAGGTGCGCTCCTGCGAGCGCGGCGCTAATGGCGGCGTCGTGTTCATGCGGAGCGCGGCAGGCGCACTACATCTACTCGCCGCGCGAGCTGACGCGCTGGGTGCGCGGCATCTACGAGGCGCTCAAGCCGCTCGAGTCGCTCGACCTGAACGGGCTTGTGCGGCTGTGGGCACACGAAGGTGCGCTGCGCTGTGGTCCTGACAGGTCTGCTGACGCGTCGCGACGCAACAAGGCCTGCGCCTCTTTGCCGACCGCCTCGTGTCAGCCGATGAGCGGCAGTGGACCGGCACGCTGCTCGACACGGTTGCGCAGGAGGTGCGTTTCTCGGCGGCCGCGCTGTGACGCTCAAGCGCTCTGTGCAGGCCTTCACCGCGGTCGACGTGGCCGTGGCGCTCAAGCGCCCGATCCTGTTCTCCGACTGGCTGTCCAAGCACTATGTGCCCGTTGAGCAAGAGTCGTTGCGCGAGTACATCCGCGCGCGCCTGCGCGTGTTCTACGAGGAGGAGGTGCGTTGGCCCGTTGGCCGGTTGCTGTGCATCGCGCACACCCGGTAACACGCCCGCTTCGCAGCTTGACGTGCCGCTGGTGCTGTTCAATGACCTCCTGGAGCACGTGCTGCGCATCGACCGCGTGTTCAAGCAGGTCCAGGGCCACCTGCTGCTGATTGGTGTTTCGGGCGCGGGCAAGACGACGCTGTCGCGCTTTGTCGCGTGGCTGAACGGGCTGTCGGTCTACCAGATCAAGGTTGTGGGCGACGCGCTGGCGACGCGCTTGCGCTGACACGCGCACACGCGCACGCGCGCACAGGTGCACAACGGGTACACGATGGAGGACTTTGACGAGGACCTGCGCGGCTTGCTGCGTCGCGCGGGCACGCGAGGCGAGAAGGTGCGCGCACGGCCAGCTTGTTGCGCTCGTGAGACATTATTTACGCCACCCGTGGGCCAGATCGCGTTCATCCTGGACGAAAGCAACATCCTCGACGCGGGTTTCCTCGAGCGCATGAACACGCTGCTGGCCAACGGCGAAGTGCCCGGGCTGTTTGATGGCGACGAGCACAGCGCGCTGATGACGCAGTGCAAGGAGGGCGCGCAGCGCGAGGGCCTCATGCTCGACTCGCCCGACGAGCTGTACAAGTGGTTCACGGCGCAGGTGATGCGCAACCTGCACGTCGTCTTCACGATGAATCCGCCTGAGGGCGGCCTGGGCGGCCGCGCGGCGACGTCGCCCGCTCTGTTCAACCGCTGCGTGCTCGACTGGTTCGGCGACTGGTCGCTGCAGGCCTACTACCAGGTGGGCAAGGAGTTCACGGACAAGCTCGACCTGGACGTGGCCGCGTACCGCCCGCCCGATTTCTTCCCCGTGGCCTACCCGGATGTCCCGCAGCCGCCGACGCACCGCGACGCGATCGTCAACGCGTTTGTGTTCATCCACCGCTCGCTCGAGGACATCAATACGCGCGTGGCCAAGCGCCAGGGCCGGGTCAACCATATCACACCGCGGCACTACCTCGACTTTATCCACCACTACGTGCGCCTGTTCCAGCACAAGCGTGAGGAGCTGGAGGAGCAGCAGCTGCATCTCAACGTGGGCCTGAAGAAGCTGCGCGACACGTTTGACGACGTCGAGAAGCTGCAAAAGTCGCTTGCGATCAAGACGGTCGAGCTCGAGAAGAAGAACGCCGAGGCAAACGACAAGCTGCGGCGGATGGTGCACGAGCAGCAGGAGGCCGAGAGCCGCAAGCGCGCGTCGGAGCAGCTGCAGGAGGCTGTCGCACGCCAGAATGCGGCCATCACCGAGCGCAAGCGCGTGGTCGAGCTGGACCTGTCCAAGGCCGAGCCGGCCGTGCGCGAGGCCGAGCAGTCGGTCAAAAACATCAAGTCGCAGCACCTGGTCGAGGTCCGCGGCATGGCCAACCCGCCCGCGCTCGTCAAGCTCGCGCTCGAGAGCGTGTGCGTGCTCCTGGGCGAGAAGGCCGACTCGTGGAAGACGATCCAGACGATCCTGCGCCGGCCCGACTTTATCCAGTCGATCGTTAACTACGACACGGACGCGCGCATGACCGAGGCGATGCGTCGGGTGCGCGGGCTGGACGTGCGTGTGCGTTGCGGGGCTGCGCTGACGCCCGGTTGCGCGCTGTGCAGGAAATCCGCAACACGTTCCTGAGCAACCCGGACTACACGTTTGAGAAGGTCGACCGTGCGTCCAAGGCGTGCGGCCCGCTCGTGCAGTGGGTGACGGCGCAGGTCTCGTTCTCGGAGATCCTGCAAAAGGCGCGTTGCGCTCACGCTGCGCGCCGGGCTTTGCCCGCTGACTCGCCGCGCGCACGCAGGTCGAGCCGCTGCGCAACGAGGTGCTGTCGCTGGAGAATGAGGCGGCCGAGACGCGTCTCAAGGCCGAGGAGCTCGTGCGGATGATCAACGAGCTCGAGGCGTCGATCGCGCGGTACAAGGACGAGTACGCCGTGCTCATCGCTGAGACGCAGCAACTCAAGGGCGAGATGGAAACGGTGCGGACCAAGGTCGAGCGCGCGACCAAGCTGCTGGGCTCGCTGTCGAGCGAGCGTGACCGCTGGAGCACGACATCGGCCACGTTCGAGGCGCAGATGGGCACAATCGTGGGCGACGTGCTCGTCTCGGCCGCGTTCCTGGCCTACGCCGGCTACTACGACCAGCAGTACCGGCAGATGCTCCTGCACCGTTGGACCGCACACCTGCAGGCCGCGGGCATCCAGCTCAAGGCCGACCTGTCGCTGACCGAGTACTTATCATCGGCGGACGAGCGTCTAGGCTGGCAGGTGTGTGTGCTGCGTGTGTGTGCGCGCGCGCGTGTGGCACGGTCGGTGACGTCAACGGCGGCGCTCGCACAGGCCAACGCGCTGCCGGTGGACGACCTGGCGACCGAGAACGCGATCCTGCTAAAGCGCTTCAATCGCTACCCGCTCGTGATCGACCCGTCCGGCCAGGCGACGACGTTCCTGCTGAACGAGTACAAGGAGCGCAAGATCACGCGCACGTCGTTCCTCGACAAGGCCTTCCTCAAGACGCTCGAGTCGGCGCTGCGGTTCGGCAACCCACTGCTGGTGGAGGACGTTGAGGCGCTCGACCCGATCCTGAACCCGCTGCTCAACCGCGAGCTGCGCAAGACGGGCGGCCGCGTGCTCGTGCGGCTGGGTGCCAACGTGTGTGGGGCGCGCGCGCGGCCATGCGGCAGAGCTTACTGGCTCGCCGACGCCCGCAGGACATCGACTTTTCGCCCGCGTTCACGCTCTTCTTGACGACGCGTGACTCGTCGGCCGCGTTCCCGCCGGACCTGTGCTCGCGCGTGACGTTTGTCAACTTCACGGTGACGCGCGCGTCGCTGCAGTCGCAGTGCCTCAACCAGGTGCGCGCCCGGGCGCGCGACCCACGCACGCCTCGACGGCTCAACGCGAGCGCGCGTTCTCGCAGGTGCTCAAGGTCGAGCGGCCCGACACGGACCAACAGCGCACGGACCTGCTGCGCGCCCAGGGCGAGTTCCAGCTGCGCCTGCGCCAGCTTGAAAAGTCGCTGCTGGATGCGCTCAACGCGTCGCAGGTGCCGCATGCGTGCGCGTGCATGGCGGATGGGCGGGTGACTGACGCCCAGACGCCGCGCCACCAGGGCAACCTGCTCGACAATGACACGGTCATCGCCACGCTTGAAACGCTCAAGCGCGAGGCGGCCGATATCTCGGAGCGCATGGCGGCGACGGAGACGGTCGCGGCGGCGGTCAACGCGGTGACACTGCAGTACACGCCGCTCGCGTCGGCCTGCTCGGCCGTCTACTTTGTGATGGAAGCCCTGAACCAGCTGCACGTCTTTTACCAGTACTCGCTCGACTTTTTCTACAGCATCTTTGACTACGTGCTGCACAAGAACCCGGCGCTCGCGGGCGTGAAGGAGCCGGCGCAGCGTCTCGCGATCCTGCACCGCGACCTGTTTGGCGTCGCCTTCAAGCGCCTCACGCGCGGGCTGCTGCACGAGGACCATGTCACACTCGCGCTCCTGCTCGCGCAGGTCTTCACGAGCGACGCGCCCGACCGTCCGGCTGACGCCGAGTGGGACTTTTGGCTGTCGGGCGGCGCGTCGGCGCTGGTGACGGACGAGGGCCTGGCGGTGCTGGACAAGGCGCACCCGCTCAGCGGCGCGATCGACGACGAGACCAAGGAGCGCTTGTCGGCGTTTGTGCGCCTGCCGGTCTTTGGCGGCCTCGTGCAGCACATGGCTGCCAACGCGGACGAGTGGCGCGCGTTCCTGGCCTCGCCCACGCCCGAGCGCTCGGTGCCGCGCTGCTTTGAGTCGCCAGATCATGGCAAAGGCGCGCCTGTGCCCCGCCTTCGCATTACGCTCCGCGCTCGGCACTGACAGCGGTCGCGCGCGCACAGACACGGTTGTCAACACGTTCCGCCGTTGCCTGCTGATCAAGTGCTTCCGGCCGGACCGCGTCGTGCCGGCGGCGACGCTGCTGGCGGAGGCCGTGTTTGGCAAGGGCGTGCTGTCGGTGGTGCCGTCGGATGTGGCGCTGCTCAAGTCGGTGGTGCTGGGCGAGGTCGCGGCCAGCACGCCACTGGCGCTGTGCTCGGTGCCGGGCCTGGACGCGTCGTTCTACGTGGACGCGCTCGCGCGAGAGACGGCCAACACGCAGCTGGTGTCGGTCGCGATCGGCTCGGTCGAGGGCTTCACGCTGGCCGACCAGGCCATCTCGGAGGCGTCCAAGGTGCGCGGATCTGCATGGAGAGGCACGCTTGCTGACAAACGGACAGAACGGCCTGTGGGTGCTGCTGAAGAACGTGCACCTGGCGCCGTCGTGGCTGGTGCAGCTGGAGAAAAAGCTGCACGCGCTGCGCGCGCATCCCAACTTCCGCCTGTTTATGACGATGGAGATCAACCCGGCCGTGCCCGCAGCGGTGCTGCGCCTGTCGCGCATCTTTGTCTACGAGCGCGCGCCCGGGCTGAAGGTGCGCCGCGCGAGCCCTGCGCCACTGGACGCTCGCTGACGACGCCTGAGCGGCCAGGCCAACCTGATTGAGTCGCTCGGCGCGATTCCGAGGGAGGACGCCGAGCGCGCGCCGGTGGAGCGCTCGCGCCTGTTGTTCTTGGTGGCGTGGCTGCACGCGGTGCTGCAGGAGCGCCTGCGGTACGCGCCGCTCGGCTGGACGAAGGTGTACGAGTTCAACGACGCGGACCGTCGATGCGCGATGGACGTGATCAACGCATGGGTGGACCAGGCCGTGGGCGGCGCGGGCCAGGGCCGCAGCAACATCGCGCCCGAGAAGGTGCGCGTCTGGTGTGAGCGTGTGATGGTGCGGCCGACGCGCAGCGCTGCAGATCCCGTGGGACGCGATCAAGACGCTGCTGTCGCAGTCGATCTATGGCGGGCGCATCGACAACGAGTTTGACCAGGTGCGGCCACGCGAACGGCTGTGCTCCATCCGTGTCTCATCGGGCGTGTGTTGCAGCGCACGCTTGACTCGTTCGTGGCGGCGCTGTTCACGCCCCAGGCGTACGAGGGCGAGTTTGCGCTGGTGGCGCGCGCAGACGGCGCGGGCAAGGGTGTGCCATCGACGACGACGGACGAGGGCGCGATGGCGGCGATCAGCGAGACGGACGGCGTGCTGATCCCCGAGGGCACAACGCTGGCGCACTTCACGCGCTGGGCGCAGTCGCTGCCGGACCGCCAGTCGCCCGCGTGGCTGGGCCTGCCGGCCAACGCCGAAAAGGTGCTGCTGACGTCGCAGGGCGCGGCGCTGCTCGGCAAGCTGCGCGCGATGAAGAGCCTGACGCTAGAGGAGGACGCGACCGCAACGGCGACCGGCACGACCGCTGGCACAGCGGCAGCGCCCGCGGGCAAGAAGGGCCGTGCGGCGGCGGGCAAGGCCGCGCCCGCGATGCCGGCGGCCGTGGAGGGTGCACCGGTGGCGCAGCCGGCGTGGATGGTGTCGCTCGCGGCGACCGCGGGTGAGTTTCTCAAGCTCCTGCCAGAGGTGCGTGGGGCGCAACGCTGACAACGACCACACTGAAGCGGCGACATCGCGGCAGACGCTGTCGACGCTGCGGCAGACGTCGGCTGAGGCGCTGCGCAGCCCGATTACGCGCGTGTTTGCGCGCGAGACGGCCAACGGCGCGGCGCTGCTCAAGAAGGTCCGGCGCGATCTCAGAGACCTGCAGGCGTGCTGCCAGGGCACGCTCAAGCAGACGAACCACCTGCGCGCGCTCATGAACGACGTCAACAAGGGTGCGCGTCTGTGCCATACCGTATCACGCGACGCGCATGCGCTGAGCTGCTCGCCTCGCCAGGCTTCATCCCCAAGCACTGGCGCGCGTACAAGGTGCCCAACGGCGTGCCGCTCGCACAGTGGATCGCGGACTTTGCGCTGCGTGCACAGCAGGTGTGCTGAGGCGCGTTTGCAGCTGCTGCTTACCGCGGTGCGCGCGCAGCTTGAGGCACTCGCGTCGGCGCACCCGCCCGCGACGCTGTGGCTCGGCGGGCTGCTCGCACCCGAGGCGTACATCACGGCGACGCGGCAGGCGGTTGCGCAGGCCAACCAGTGGTCGCTCGAGGAGCTGCAGCTGAGCCTGGGTGCGTGCGTGCGTGCTGCGTGCTGCGCGTGCCGTCGCTCAGTCGTTGTGCTGCAGCCATCGCGCAGAACGAGCAGGCCGAGAAGGACACGTTCTTGCTGTCGGGTGTGCGCCTCGAAGGCGGCATGTGGTCCAGCAGCGCGCCGATCGAGCCGTCTGAGTCGACGTCGACGCGCCTGCCGACGCTGCGCCTGCGGTGGACGCGCGCGGTCGGCCCGGCGGCGGCGGTGGCGGCGGCGGCAACGAGCGCGGGCACTGGTGCCGTGACGCTGCCGGTCTACCTCAACGCGTCGCGCGCCCAGATGCTGTTCAACGTGC
>CALSCO010001482.1:0-13534 GCA_943704415.1 Parvularia atlantis | reverse complement strand
GGGGGGGGGATATCAGGCGCAGCCGCACCAGCCGCTTCAGCTCGAGGATCTTCTTCACGCGCTCGTCGATGAACTTGCGCTCGCCCGCGACCATCTTGTCGCGCTCCTCGGCCGTGCGGTAGAAGAAGCCCGAGTTGACCTCGCTGCGCCGCCGTGCGTGAGCGCGCGAGCGGGGTGCGGTGCGGCGCGGCGCAGCGCACGTCTTCTCGTATTCGAGCGAGACGTTGCAGATCAGCACGAACGCGTCCTCGACGCGCTTGGGCATGTCCGGGTGCCGCGAGCCGTGGTCGAGCACGAGGCCCTTGATGAGCTGCGGGCACGGGTGCACGCTCAGGATGCGCGTGTGTGCGTGCGCATGACGGGGCGCGCGGCACCTGCGTGTCCATCTCGGTCTTGTGCATCATCTTCATGATCTCGACCATGAACAGGTCAATCGGCTGGTCGTCGCGGCGAATCGTCAGCACCGCGTCCACGACGGCCTCGGTGAGCGAGTCGGCGAGCTCGCGGTGGACCTGGCGCAACGCCGTGAGGGACCGCGAGACGAGCGCCCATGAGCAGCGGCACCTTGGTCCGCAGCGCCGTCCGCGCCACCTGCACGAGCACGTCGCGCTCGCCCTTGGTCGGCTTCTTGAACTGCTCGAGGAACTGGCGCGCGGCGGGGGGCGCGGTGAGCGTGCGTGCCTGGCGCGCGTCGTGCGGCGCACCTTGAGCGTCTCCTTCTTGGCGATGTCGAAGCCGTCGGTGACGAGGCGCGGGTGCAGGCCCTCCGACACGTAGCGCTCGGCCTGCTTCAGCAGCTCGCCAATGAGCAGCACGTTGGACGTCGTGCCGTCGCCCGTGATCTCGTCCTGCGCCGACGCCGCCCGGGCGATCATCGACGCGGTCGGGTTCTGAATTTGCTGTCGAGCGCGGCGGCGCGCGTTGGCCGCAGCGAGGGCGCACCGGCCGGCGCCGCCGCCGCACCATCTCGCTCAGCAAGACCTTGCCGTCCTTGGTCGTCTTGATGTCGCCCGCGCCGCTGACGAGCCTGCGCGGGGGTGCCGTGAGCGCCGGCCGACGCAGCGCAGCCGTGCGCGTGCGCAGCGCACATCTTGATCGTGCCCTTCGGCCCCAGGTTCGTCCGCAGCACGTCCTGTAAGCCCAGCGCCGCGTTGATGTTGAGCTGCAGCGCCTGCCCGCGCCGGGCGACCTCGGCCTTGGGGTTGAGCTGCAGCGCCGCGGCCGACATCGTGCGAGGAGAAGAGCCACGAGGCGAACACGAAGTTTCCGCGCCTCCCCGCCAGGCGACAGTCATGGCCGCGCTGGTGCGCCGCCTTCCCTGCGGGAGGGCGCGCAGCGACTCACGTGGGACGCGCAGCGCGGGCTGCTGCTGGCGCGGCGTGTGCCGGCGCTGCGCTCGTCGGCCGGCGCGCTCGCCGTGCGCCTGCCGTGGATCCCCGCGCCCGCCGTGGCCGTGCAGCCGCCAGTGCGTGGCGCCATTTGATGAGCGGAAAGGGCTGAGCACCGCGGCGCGCACAGATGCGCACGTACGCGGCGCCCGGCGGCGGCGGCGGCAAGCAGCCCGCCAAGAAGCTGTCCAAGCAGCAGGAGCAGAAGCGGCGGCAGGAGGTGAGCGAGCTGATGCAGCGCGAGGCCGCCGAGCTCGCCGCGATGGACGACGTCGAGGACGAGCGTCGGCGGCTGGAGGAGCAGGCGGCCGCCACGGGCACAGCAGACGGCAAGGCAGACGGCAAAGCAGGCGGCAAGGCAGACCGCAAGGCAGACGGCGCGACGGTCGGCAAGGCAGAGGGAGCAGCGGCAGCCGCGGCAGAGGGAGCAGCGGCAACCGCGGCAGTCGCGGCAGGCGGCACCGCCGAGGGCTCGGCCGCGGTGGTGGCGGTCGAGCAACAGCCGGGCGCGGCGGACATCGTCGGCAGGAAGCTGGGCATCGAGGACGACGAGCGGCCAGTCACGGCCGAGGAGCTCGGCATCGACGAGGAGGAGCTCCGGCGCGAGACGGGCATGTCGTTCGACGAGGCCGTGGCGATGGCGCGCCAGCTGGCCAAAGAGATACCGAACAGGTTCACGGCGCACTCGAGTCTCGTGAGCCACCTGGAGCGGAAACGCATCGTCAAGAGGATAGTTGCAGAAATGGAGGCAGAGATCGACGCAAAGATTGAGGCAGAGGAGGCCGCGTGGACGGACGAGGCAAGCGAGGACGACCAGGACAAGGACAAACCGGACGCGGACGAGGCAAGCGAGGACGAAGCGGACGAGGACGAAGTGGAAGCGGACGAAGCGGACGCGGACGAAGCGGACGCGGACGAAGTGGACGCGGACGAAGCGGACGCGGAAGAGCTGGCCCAGATAGGACGGGCCATGGAGGACCAGGACAAGGACGAGTCTGACGCGAACGAGCCCGACAAGGGCACGTGGTTAAGCACCCAGATCATCGCTGAGCTCGAGGACGACAAGCCGCTGTCGGAGGCCGACAAGGACCGCATCCTCGACAGCTGGCTGGCCAGGATCGAGGCGACCGAGGCGCGCCTGCAGGAGCTGGCGCCCGACAACCTCGACATCTTCTTCAACCCGCAGAGCGTGCTGGACAACAATCCCGACGTTGAGGCGGACAACAGCATGAGGCGCGTGCGGCGCCGGCGGGGCAAGAACGGCCAGCTCCTGTACAACCTCGAGGACGACCCCGAGTTCATGCGCGAGATGGCGCCCGTGGTCGCCGAGCTGGAGGAGGCGCTGGCGGCGGGGAACGAAACTGTCGAGTTTCCGGACGAGTACGAGCCTAGCGCCGATCTGAGCGAGGACGAGGACCTGAACGACATTGAGGTGCGTTTGGCCGCGCGGGCGGGCGCGAGCCAGCACTGATGCGGTGCGCTGGTGCAGCTGCCGGACCTCATCACGAACGCCGAGCTCGTCAACAACTTCTTCCGGCTGACGGACGACTTCCAGGAGAAGATGGCCACGTTCCCGCTCAAGTTCCTCGAGACGCCGGTGCGTGCGGACGCACCGCCAGCCGCGCGGCTGACGAGACGGCCAGACGGGCGTCTTCCGCGGGCCGCACATTTTGTACCGCGCCACGACGCACTTGCTCCTGGCCGAGCTGGAGCAGCGCCGCGAGAAGGCCGACACGGAGAACCCACTGCTGATGATCGGTGCGCGCGGTGCCGTGCCGCGCAGCATGCTGCTGACGCACGCGGGCGCAGACGGCACAACGGGCACGGGCAAGAGCGTTGCGATGCTGCACGCGGTCCACCACGCGGTGCAGAACGGGTGGCTGGTCGTGTACATGCCGGACGGTGCGCTTAGTGCACGTGCTGGTGTGGCGCATGTGCTCACAATGCGCGTCGCGCGCGTGGCAGCGTCCGAGTTTGCCAGTGGCAAGTACCCGTACAAGCCCGTCAACGTCGGCGGGCAGAAAGTCTGGCAGCAGCCGGACGGCCTGTCGGCACTGCTCAAGCACGTGCAGAAGACCAACGGCGCACTGCTGGAGCAGGTGCGCCCTCACGCGCTGGCGTGTGTGCGTGCACGCTGACTCCCTGGCCGCACAGATCATCCTTCCGGAGGACGTCGTCGTTGGCAAGCGCCGTGTCGCGGCAGGTGCGACGCTGGCCGAGCTGGTCAAGCTCGGCGTGGCGGACTATGCACTTGCACCTGACGCCGTCGTGGCCATGCTCAAGATCCTCGAGAACCAGACGACGTGCGCGCCTCACGCGCGCGAGAGATGCGCCTGTTGCTGACGCGCGCGGCCCAGCGTGCCCGTGCTGCTGGCGATCGACCCGATCGACGCCGTGCTCAAGAACTCACTGTACCACGACGCCACAAGCAAACCGCTCGTGCTCGCGTCATCGTTCACGTTCTTCCGTGAGGTGCTCGACTTTGTGCGCGACCGTCGGCGGCTGGTGCGTCGCCGCATTGCGTCCCGCGACCGTGTCTGACCGTGGGCCGCCAGAAACGCGGCGCGGTGCTGATTGCGCGCGGCAACTTGCCTGTGCGACGTGGGCGCAACGCGACGCGGACCAACATCAAGCTGAGCAAGGTCGGGCGAGTCGAGGTGCGTGTGTCACAGCGCGCTTGTGCTGTGCGCGGAGCTGACCGTGCGCCCTCCGGCAGCCGCAAATGGCCTCGGACAAGAAGTGGTTCACGGAGCACGGCATCGCACACGAGAAGACGGCGGTGCTGATTGTGCCCAACTTTGAGCCGTACGAGACCGAGGCCGTTTGTGAGGTCATTAGGAGAAAAGGCCAGAACGAGGGCGGTGCGTTGCATCGCGCCTGGCTACGGTCGTGCGCGCGCTGACCCGCCCGCGCCGCCCAGACTTCCCGTACACCGCCGAGGGCATGGGCCCGATGCTGCACGCCATCAGCCAGGGCAACCCGCGCAAGATGGTCAAGCACCTGTCGTACATGTGAGCAACGGGCAGCACAAGCTAGACAGCGCGCGGCGCTTGGTTGCGCGCTGGTCGCTTTCGTTTGCTGTGTCGTGCGCACGCGGCACACGCGACGGAGGGAGAGGGAAAAAAAAAGCACACAACACACGCGGCGGGCTGGCGGCTGGCGGTGAACTCACTTCTTCGCGCAGAGCGGGCAGTACCACTTGCCCTTGGGCGGGTCCTTGAGCCCCACGCAGATGTTGTGGAACCTGTACGGCGCGCACCCACACGCGTCAGCGTGGGACACGAGGCGCGGGCAGCCGCACCACTCGACCGGACAGGACGGGTTGTCGCATGCGGTCATGAGCCCTGCGCGTAATGCGTGTGTGCGAGTCAGCACTGCACCCAAAGGGAGCGCAGCCGCACCGAACGAGACGCGGTTGCAGAGGCAGTAGGTCGGCTGCGTTCGCGGACGGCACTTAGCTAACCACGCCCGCACGTGCGCGCTCAAAGCGCACCTCCTTGCCGTCGGGCCCCGGCTCGCGCTCGACCTCGTCGCCGGACGTCCCCCTGTGCGGCACAGCGATGCCGTCAGTGTGTGCACGCGCGCACGGCGAGACGCCGCACCCCCTTCGGCCGTGCGAGCGGTTGCGCGCCTTGCGGTCGCCCTTGGACACCTTGCCGACGGCCATGTCTGCGGTTTCGTCGTCAGCGCGACGGCAGACGGCGAGCGCGCCGGCGACGCACTCTTCCGCTTGGACGCCTTGAGGCCATCGCGGTCGACCTTGCTCATCATGGTCGTCTCGTAGCGCGCGATCTCGGCGTCGAGGCGCTTCTTGTGCTGGTCGATCTGCACAGCGCGACGTCAGGGCGATCGGTCGCGGGACGCGTTTGCGGGGCGGCACGTGCCATCTCGTACGCGCGCATGGCCAGCTGCACCTTCTCCTCGGCCATCCCGAGCGCCTTGGCAAAGTCATCCGTCAGCTCGCCCATCGACAGCGGCCCGGCGTCGTCGAGCTCGGCCGCGTGCGTGACGATGCGACTGACCCGGTCGTCGATCGACGCGGCCAGGGCCTCGGCGCGCTGGTCGACGTCGCGGATGTCGAGCAGGCTGCGCTGCAGCTCGATCGGCAGCGACTCGGCCACTGCCGGCGCGCGCGGGTCAGCGTGCGGCCACAGGCGGGCGGGCAGGCGGCCGATGTTGCGCGCCTTGGAACCAGTCGGTCATCGTATTGCACTAACTGCACCGCACACGTCTGGTGGCCTGATCATGTCGGTCGCGATCTCTGCGCCGGGCAAGGTCATCCTGTGCGGCGAGCACGCGGTCGTGCACGGCAAGGTGGCGCGTGCTGCGCTGGCGGCCGATGCAGTCAGTGCAGCTGACGGCTTGCTGCGCAGACCGCGATCGCGCTCAGCCTCGGACTGCGCACGTACGTGCTCGCGACCGAGCGCGACGACGCGGCGCCGGCCACGGTGCACCTGGACCTGCCGGACGTGGACATCAACGAGACGTGGGCGATCGACACGCTCGACGGGCTGCGCCGGGACGTCTTTGGCGACGCGGGCGAGGACACGTCCGTCACGCCCGCCATGCGTGACAAGATCGAGCGCTTCGCCGGGTACGACGGCACTTCGCGCAGCCTTGCCAAGGTCTCGTTCCTGTACCTGTACACGGCGCTGCTGCTGTCGAGCGGCCACCGCAAGGGCCTGCGCGTCAACGTCGAGTCAACGCTGCCCATCGGTGCCGGGCTGGGCTCGTCGGCCTCGTTCGGCACCGCGCTGGCCGCCGCGCTGCTCGTCCTGCGCGAGCGCCACACGACGGGCAGCGCCGACGCGACCGCGCCGGCCGAGCGCATCAACCACTGGGCCTTCCGCTCCGAGCAGCTCGTGCACGGCAACCCGTCCGGCCTCGACAACACGATGAGCACGTACGGCGGCGCGCTGTCGTTCCGCAGCGGCCAGGTGCAGCGCCTCGACCGGTGCGTCGCGCTGCACACGCACGGGCCACGCGCGTTATCGCTGACCTCGCCGCTAGCGCCCCGACCCTGCGCTTCCTGCTCACCAACACGCGCGTCGAGCGCAGCACGCGCGTGCTCGTGGCCCGCGTGCGCGAGCACCTGGACAAGTTTCCGGGCGTGATTGGCCCCGTGCTCGACGCGATCAACGGCGTCTCGGCGCAGATTCTCGAGCTGTTCCAGCGGCACCGTGCGTCTGCGGGCACGCCTGCGCATGTATCCCTGATGCGCGAGCGGCAGAGGACGACCCGTCCAGCACCGAGCTGCTGCATGCGCTCGAGGTGCGCGCACTGAAGCTACGCTGCGGCGTTACGCTGGCTGAGCGCACGCGTGCGCGTGCAGACGCTGATGGGCGTGAACCACCACCTGCTAAACGCGATCGGCGTCGGGCACGAGGCGCTCGACGCGATCTGCCGCACGACCGTCAAGGCGCGCTTCGGCGGTTTCGCTGCATCGCACAGCCCCAGCTGACCGCAAAACGCAGCACGGCCTCGTCTCGAAGCTGACGGGCGCGGGCGGCGGCGGCTGCGCCATTACGCTTGTGCGGCCTAGTACGTGCGCGCGGGAACGCTGGGCTTGCCAGCTGACGGTGATCGCGGCGCAAAGGCACATCGGACGAGGCTGTGCGCGCGGTCAAGGACGCGCTGGAGGCGCTCGGGTTTGCGTGCACCGAGACCGAGGTGGCCGGCCCGGGCGTGCAGGAGCACGTAGCACCGGCGGACGGCACGCTCGCAAAGAAACTGGCGTGGCGTGTGGCGCGCTCCTTCGCCTGATGATGATGATGATGATATGCCTCTGGCCCTAGCTAGATCTACGCGTTGCTGCACGACAGCTCGAGGCCCTCGCTGCTTGCGCTACTCAGCAGCGGGCTGACGCTGATCTCGGTCCACGCCGCCCACAGCGCGAGCACACGCTCGCGCGCCCCGGTCCCGACCAGCAGCACGTAGACCGCGTCGTAGCCGCCCGCGCCCGGCACGCCTGCCGCCACCACGCCCGGCACGGCCATCGTCGCGTTGAGCAGGCGCGTCTGCGCGGGCGGCTCGATCGGCACATCGGCGGCCTCGCCCATCGCGCGCAGCAGGGCACGTATCGTCTGCGTGCAGGGGCACCTGTCAGCAGCGCGCCACGCGGATGCAAGGGCACGCACCAGGCTGGCGACGCGCAGGGCAGCGAGCGTGCCGGTGACGGCGTCGGCAGCAGCTTCGGCCGCGTTGGACGCAAAGTGCGCAAGGGCTGCATCGTAGCCGGCCGCGTCGTCACTGTGCAGCGTGTCCAGCTTGCGCAGCAGCGCCTCGGCGTCGTCGTTGGCCGCACTCAGTTCGGCCCAGAGCTTCGCGGCGCCGACGGGCTGCGCAGCGCGCCACGCGTTGACCTTGGCCACCATCGACGGCGTCGAGCTCCCAGCCGAGACATCGCCCAGCAGCAGCGCCACGCCCGGCGGCAGGCGCAGCGGCGTGACCTCGGCGTCCCAGCCAGCGGCTGCCGGGCCGAGCGCCGCGAGCAGAGCCGGGCCGGGCACCGACGCGTCCGAGTCGACGGCGGCCTGCGCGAGCAGGTGCTCGATGCACGCAGGCGAGAAGCGGCGGTAGCGGTGGCTGCCGTAGACGGCCGAGGACACGTCGAAGCCGCTGCCGACCTTGCCCTGGGCGAGGCAGTGACAGAACTGGGCGACGTTGTGGACGAAGCGCCGTGCGGCGTCGCTTGCACGCACGTGTCAGCTGGTTGCACGCGGTATCGACGGCTCAGCGCACCGGTCGGCGTCCCAGTCGACCAGGCCGAGCGCGCCCATCAGCGCGGCCGTGAGCGAGGCGATCAGCGCGGCCGAGCTGCCGAGGCCGGTCTTGCGCACGGTCGCGAGCGACGCGTCGGGGCTGACGCAGAAGGCGGGCAGCTGGCCGAGCGCGTCGTACGTGAGCGGCAGGCCACGGCGCGCGAGCTCGTCGCGCTGCGAGTAAAAGTCGTTGGCGCCGAGGATCTCGACGGCGACGCCGCGCGCGAGCACGTCACGGGTGCGCGCCGGGTCGGCCGCGATGGCCAGCGAGATCACGTTGCGCAGCGTCGTCTCGACGTACGAGTTGGCGCCGCCGTCGTGCTCGCCGTCGGACGCGCGCGCACGCAGCCGCACGACCGCATCGGCGGCCTCGTCGACGTCGTAGTCGCGCGCCCAGCCGAACTGGGGCGAGCGCGCGGCGACGCCGGCGCGGACGGGCGCGGTACCCACGGCCGCGGTTGTGTGGAAGCGTGCATCCGTCGCGACGACGAGGCCCGTGTGCGCGCGCTCGAGCACGAGATCTGCGCGGCGGCGGCACGTCACGTCCCGCTCACAGCACCCGCGCGCAGCCGCGGACGCACAGCCGCCGGTCACGAGCACCTTGCCCGGCGCGGTCGCGACGCATCGCATCTTGTTGAATGACAACGATGGCCACGCGGCGCATCTTTGTCGGTGGGCTGCCGGCGGGCGTGAGCGCGGCTGAGCTGCGCGCGCGCTTCACGCCGTTCGGCGAGGTGGAGGCAGTCGACCTGCAGGCACCGGACGGCCTCGGGCGCCCGCGCGACTTTGCCTACGTCTCGCTGCGCGCGACCGATGCGCAGTGGCGCAAGTGTGCGTCGCTCTCCTCGCCCCTTGTCTGCCGCTGGCTCAACCGGTGCGCACGCAGGCCTCGCCGTTTACAGTGGCACCAAGTGGCGCGGCGCGGCGCTGCGGCTGCAGGAGGCGCGCCCGTCGTACCTCGAGCGGTGCGCGCGTGCGACGAGCCGATGGCGCGTCGTCGGGCTGACGGACAGCGGCAGGCTGCGCGCCGAGTGGGCGTCCGCGTCCGCCGGCGAGACCAAGCCCGCAGCAAGCCGCACTGCCACCGGCCGCAGCGGCAAGCGCCAGCGCCGCGTCGCCGTGCACGCGTTGAGCCTGGAGCCCGTGACGGAAGAGATGCTCGCGGACGGCAAGAAGCGCCGCGGGTGGCGGCTGGACCGGCGCGGGCGCGCCGTGGCCGTAATGCGCTTCTTCGTGCGCGACCTGCCGCGCCTGCGCAAGAAGGGGCGTGAGGTCATTGTCGTCAACCCGGCCGCGCGCCTGCACAGCCCCGTCAAGACGCGCTTCGGCGCCGACCGTCACACGTCCATCGCCAACCTGACATGGCACCTGCCTGAGCGCGACACGCCGGCCGACGAGGCAGCCGGAGCAGTGCCGCCGGCGCCGCCGCGACGCGCCACGCCGGCGTACCTCGACCCGTCACTGCCGCCGCCAACACTGCCCGAGCCCGCAGAGGACGAGGCTGCGCCTGAGGAGCCAGTGCGCGTGCGGTCGTTGCGCTGCGCTGCTCCCCCGCGCTGACGCACTGGGTCGGCAGGACCGGCTGCGGGCGCGCCTGGACGCGGAGCGCGCGGCTTCGCTGCGCCTGCTCGACGAGATGCTCGGCAGGTCGACCGCCCAGCAGCCGTCGCCGCCTCCGCAGCCGTCGTCGGACGACACCGCATCCGCAGCCGAGCCCGTCGCCGAGGCGCGCTACACCGTGGTGCAGCAGCCGCTACGGGCGCTGTTTGGCGCGTCGGCCGCTGCGTCGTCTGCGCCGGCCGCGGGCGCGTTTACGTTCGGTTTTGACACACGTGCCGGGGACGATGGCGACGACGACGACGAAGATGAGGGCGGAGATGCGAAGGGCGACGCGGACGAGGACGTGATCGTGCTCAAGCGCGTCGGCGGCGCACGCAAGGACGCGCCCGCTGCCGTGATGCTGACCGCTGCCGTGCGTCTTCGCCGTGGCCCCGAGGCGCGCGACGCGCTAATCTGATCGCGCGGCGTGCGCCAGTCGCCGTTCCTCTTTGTCGACTACGCCGCGGCAGCCCTGCCGCCGTGCGCGTCGTCGGCGGACGACTACATCCGCGGCTTCTTCCTGCACCGCGAGAGCGAGTGCGCGCTGCTGCGTGCCGCATCCGCCAGGCCGTCCTGACCCGTGCGCGCACGCGATCGCGGCAGCGACACCGCGCGCGAGCGCTGGGAGGCCTACCGCGGCGAGCTCACGGCCGAGTACAAGCGCAAGCACAAGAGCGCGGCGCGCAAGGTGGCCAAGCAGACCAAGCGCGCCTACCCGGGGAAAACACGTACTGCGGTGCCGCTGTAGAATCCACTGTCAGACGCCGAGCGAATGTCGCGGCGCGGCGCCCCACCGGGCCTGCTCAAGTGCGTCGCGCGCGTGGGGAACACCGCGCCCTGCGCGCCCTGCGTGGCGTCGGCGGGCTAACACGTGACGCGGGCGCGCAGGCTCGACCCGCCGCCGCCGCCCAAGGACGACTCGGCCGCGCTCGTGTTCAACCTCGAGTTCAGCAGCGAGCTCAACCTGCAGCTGAGCAACGACGTGCTGCAGGACATGCACGAGCTGGGCAGCGGGAACGGCGGCACGGTGAGCCTGTCCAAGCACCGGCTGGCCAACATCGTCCTGGCGCGCAAGGTGCGGGCCTGGGCCGCGGCCGCGCGCCGTCTGCCCGCAAACAAACATGCCGCGTCGCACACCGCCGCCGCCCCACCGCCCCAGATCATCCCGCTGAGCGAGTCCGAGGCGCAGCTCAAACTGATGGTAAGCGAACTGCGCACGCTGCACAAGTGCAAGCACGCGCGGATCGTTGGCTTCTACGGCTGTGCGTCGCGCGCGCTTTCTTCTTGTCCCGAACTGACAACGCGCCGCGGCGCCAGCGTTCCACCACGACGGGTCAGTCAACGTCCTCATGGAGTACATGGACCTGGGCTCGCTTGACCGCGTCTGCAAGCTCGTCGGCGGCAAGCTGCCGGAGCCCGTCGCGGCCAACGTCGCGGTCGGGGTGCGTGTGGCCGCTGCGAGCGCACGCACAGCGCGGTCTCACGCCGCCGCGCCAGATATGCGAGGGCCTCGACTACTTGCACATGAAGATGAACATCCTGCACAGAGGTGCGTGCAGCGTGCGCCACGCCATCTAGTGCGCGCATCTTGACGGTCGCGCGGGTAGACATTAAGCCGTCCAACGTCCTGCTCAACAAGGCCGGCGAGATCAAGCTGTGCGACCTCGGCGTGAGCGGCGAGCTGATGAACTCGGTCGCAAAGACGTTCGTGGGCACGAGCTGGTACATGGCGGTGCGCGCGCTGGGTCTGCTGGTGAAGTGCGCATTGTGGCATAACCGGCCCGCCTGCCAGCCCGAGCGGGTACGCATGCTGGCCGACTACGGGCGCTCGAGTGAGTCGTGGTCGATGGGCCTGACGCTGATGGAGATTGTGCTCGGCCGCTTCCCGTTCCCGCCCGAGGGTGCGGCGCTGCAGTGTTTGCGCGCCGGCGGCATGCTCATGCGCCCGCGCGCGCGCCAGGGAGCAACAAGAAGATGACGTCGTTTGAGGTGCTCACGTACATCATGCAAGAGGAGCCACCGACACTGCCGAACGAGTTCTCGGCCGACTTTCAGAGCTTTGTCAAGCAGTGGTGCGTCGCGACACGTCGTGTCGCCGTTCGTGCGACAAGGCGGTCTCACGCCTGCAAGCGTTGCGCGCAGCCTCAACAAGAACTACGCGGCGCGGCCAACGCCGACGCAGCTGCTGGTGCGCGACTGCCCGCACTCGCTCCTGCGGCACAGCGCGCTGACTGTTCTTGGGCGCGGCAGGAACACCCGTTCATCATCCGCACGAAGCAGGACGCGTTCGACCTCGTCGCATGGGCCCAGCCGCTGTGAGCGCGCGTGCGGCGCAGCGTGGCGTGGGTTTTTTTTTGTCTGCGGGACAAAGCTGTCACAGCAGCTGTACAAGGGCGGCTGGTGCGGGCGACGGGCCGGGCGAGGGCGAGGGCGAGGGCGCGCGGCGCGGCGTGCTGGCGGTCGACGTGGCGCGCGACGACGAGCGCGAGTGCGGCGCGACCTCGACCACACTCGTGTGCCGCACAAACAGCCAGCCCTCGGCGATGGCCGTGACGACGGCGGCGACGAACGCGAGCAAGACGCGCTGAGCACGCCGCGGCTGTCAGGCACTGTCGTGTCACATGCACGCGCACGCACGTTCTGCACGGACGAGAAGCCCACGCCCGACGCCACAAAGACCGCCGCAAACACGCCGCCGACCGAGAACAGGATGTTTATGATTGCCGTGACCTGCTTGTACTCGCGCCGGAACTCGCGCACGTCCTCCTGCAGCGAGTAGCCCGTGCGCTCGTGCTCGGGCAGGACGTTGGCGACCAGCCGCCGGTACTCCTGGCTGTCGAGCTCGGCGCGTAGCCGCACGCGGCGCTCCTCGAGCTCGGGCGGCGTGGGCGCCTTGGCCAGGCGCGCGTTGTCAAACACGACGCGGCTGTCGCGCAGCAGCCGGTGCAGCGGTGCGTCTGTGTGCGTGGCCGTGAGCGCGGGCGGCACACGCTCGCGCGCACGTGGCGCACTCGCGTCACCGCGCGCCTTGAGGTGCTGCGATAGCTGCACGACGAGCTCGACGGGGATGCTCTCGTCGACCGGCGCGGCGCTATCTAACTGCGCGGCCGTCGCGACGTAGCTCGCGAGCTCGTTGCGCAGCGCGCGCGGGAGCAGCCCGCCGTCGTCGCCCGCGACATCGACCGCGCCGGCCATCGCGCCCGCGACCGCCGCCGCCACCGCGACCTCGTCCGCGCGCAGCACGCGCAGCACGACAGCGCGTAGGTGCGGTGTGAGCGCGACCCACAGGTGCATCACGCTGTCAAGCAGAAGCGTCTGGAAGGACGCTATTTTGCGTGCTGTGTTCTGGGCCGCCTATTTTCGGCCGTGTGCCGCACGCGGCGCCGCGGGGACTGTCGCGTGCGCCCCCCCCCCCCTCCGTTTTTTTCGCGCGCGCGCCTTTGGGCTCGGTGCGGGGGGCCGCAGGGGAAGGCCGTGCAGGGAGCGGGTGCACAGGCCCTGCCGTCGTCAGCTCTCCGTTTCACAAAGCTGGCCTCGTGTGCACGCCTGTGGTTCACCCTCGCGCGCGCGGATCTCGCAGCCGCCGCCCCCCCGCCGCCGCGCCGACCATGACGACCAAGGTGGCCGTGACGAAGGCCAACTTCATCCTGCCCGACGGCTACACGTTCAGGCGACACCTCGGCAGCGGCGCGTACGGCACGGTGCGCACGCGTCCGCCCGTCCCGTGCGGCTTGATGACCGAGTACGCCCAATTCCCCCCGTCCGTTCCCCGCCCCCCCGCCCACC
>CALSCO010001481.1:0-12417 GCA_943704415.1 Parvularia atlantis | reverse complement strand
GGGGCGGGGGGCGGGCGCCTCGTGCGGGTGCGGCTGGTGGGCTCGGGGTTCGCGTGTGAGCGCTTCGACCGAGTGAGGCGACCGATGTGGCCGCGTGTCACGCTTTAGGGGCACCGGATGCGCATGGAGCTGTTGCACGCCGTCGAGGACGCCTGCGCTGACTTCCAGGTGCCGGCGACGCGCGTCGCGGCCGAGCAGGTGCTGCTGCGCTTCCGTGCGAGCGCGGGCGTGGACGAGGCGCGATTCGTGCTCGGTGCGCCGTGCCTGTGGGCGACCGCGCGGGAGCACTCGGCTGAGCGCGGCGCAGAGCACACGGCGAGCCCCACAGCTCAGTTCGAGGCCGCGAGCGCCCTGCGCGAGGCCGTGCTGCGCCAGTGGGCCCTCAGCACGTTCGAGCAGCTCGATGACGTGCGGCGCTACGTCGTCGCCTTTGCGGTGCAGCGCGCGGGCAGGTGGGTCGTGTCGCTCGCGCGTGCGCAGCCTGACCGCCATGGCGCAGCCTCATGCCGTACGTGCGCGAGCAGCTGCTGCTCACTGCCGCCGTGATCATCAAGGGCGCCTGGCTGAGCAGCTACGCCGCGCGGATGGGCGCGCTGCTCGCAGAGCTGTTTGCGCAATACCGCACGCTGCAGGACCCGGCCGCGGTGCGCGCCACCTTGTTGCGACGACGCTCCGTCTCATCAACTCGCATTCGCAGCGTCTCGTTGTGCTCGCGCTGCTACTTGCAATCGTCAAGGAGTTCTCGTCCACCAAGGCCAGCGCCCTTGGCTTCACATGGGAATACCACTTTCAGTGCCGCCGCGGCTTCGAGGTGTGCGCGCGTGCCAGTGCCGCTTGACGCGTGCACGGCCTGAGCGCGCGCCAGGCCGAGGGGCTGCCACAGGTCTTTGTGCTCGCGCTGGCCGGCCTGGGCGAGGTGGCCGAGCAGACCAACCACGAGGGGCACCGGCTGCCGGACCCGGTCAAGGCATGCCTGAGCCTCGCCGAGCTGATCCTGCAGTGGGAGTTCACCGGCTCGGGTGCCGTCTGCGCCGGCGCGTGCGGCTGCTTGCGCTGGTGGCTGACCGCGTGCGGCAGACGCGCGGCGCTTCGCCGGTAGCTTTGCGCGCGTCGACGGCGACGGGCCCGGCAGCTCGGGCACGCCCGCGCCGCTGGTGCTGCTGCGGCCGCCCGTGTCTTGGCGCGACGTTTTCCTGGGCAACAATCTACTGCGCCTGTTCTTCACGGTGCGTGCACGCGCGCATCCATCCGGTGACCGCATTAGCTCACGCGCGCGCGCGTACAGCTGCACAAGACGCTCATGCGCATCGACAGCCAGTCGCACCAGTCGATGCAGTGCCTCGTGCAGCTTGCGTCACTCTCGGGCCCCGTCTTTGCCGACGCACACGCACGCGCGGCGTACGCGTCGCAGCTCGTCGACTGCGTCCTCGACCTCGCTGGCCAGTGCGTCGTGCTCGCTCGCCTGCCCGCCGTGCTACCCTGACACGTCGTGGGCGCACAGCCTGGCCACCGCCGCCGATGTCGGTCCGCAGCTGCTGGGCACGGCACAGATCGTCAAGCGCATCGTGCTCAACTTCCGCCTGTCGGTGCTGGGCCACCTGCCAAACGTGACCGTGCGTCGTGGGCGCGCGCCTTGCGGTACACTGGGCCCTCACGGCACGCATGCGCATGCTGCAGGTGTTGCTGGCGAGCATGCAGCAGCTAACCGTGTTTGCGCTGAGCAAGGCGTCGTCCGAGGTCGACGAGACGTGGCACGACGAGGCCTTTGACGAGCTGCTGGCCGCCTGGACCGCGCTCTGTGCGTGCAGCTAGAACGCGCGCGCGCGCTTGTGCTGACACGTGCCGCCGCACAAGGGAGCGAGCTCAACGGCGCCAGCGACGGGCGACGCGGCCACGGCCAGAACGACAACGCCCCGCATGCGCTCAACGCAGACGCCGTGGCCGATGCGCTCGCGCAGATTTTTGAGGCGCGCGCGTGCCCGCCGCACGGTCATCATCCTCACGATCGACACGCAGATGTACGTCGCAACCCGGTTGCACCAGGTGCAGCCCGGCGCGCACAACGGTCTCGACGTCGACGACCAGCAGGACCAGGTGCGCACAATCGGCTCTGGTGCCGCTTGAAAGCTGACCTCCGGCGCCGCGGCCAGGCCGTGTTTGAGGACCAGCTCGTGGCCGTAGCGATGCTTGGGCGGGCGCGTCCGGCGCGGTCGCTGGGCCTCCTGCTGCAGCGCCTGCAGGAGCAGTCGAGCGCGCTGCTGCACCTGCTCACAGAGCTCTGTTCAAGCGGACGCACGGATGGCGCGGACGCGCGGCTCGAGGCCGTGCACGAGAGCATCCACTGGCTCGTGCTCATGAGCGGGCACGTTCTCGCCGACGCGGGCGTGGGCGAGCGTGTGCAAGTGCCGCCGGCGGTCATGGCGCTGTGCATCGCAGCCGAGAAAGTGGCTGCCCGCGTGCGCGCACAGCCCGGCTGGCCGCTGACACGTCCCACAGCGCACCGCGACGCAGCCCGAGGTTGTCGTTGCGCTCTCGACGCACATCTTCCACCTGTTTGAGTTTGTCTCGGTCGCGCCTGGCACGCCCGAGGTGCGCACGCGGCCGCACGAGACGCAGCCGCTGACGACGCGGTCGCGTGCAGGCCGCTCTGTGCAGCCCGCTCGTGAGCGAGACGCTGCTGTGGTTCCTTGAGCGCTGGTCGCGGACGTACCTGTACATCGACGCGTCCGAATACTCGCGCATGAGGTGCGGGCGTATGTGGCGGCACGCTGCAGCAGATGCTCAGCGGCCCGGCGCCCGCAGCACCACGCTCATCAACGCGTTCGGGAGCGCGTCCGAGGCCGGGCGCCCGCTTGTCGCCTCACTGCTGGCACGGCTGCAGCTGCAGTTTGCGCTGTGGCACGGCGAGCCGTCGGTGCTGCACGAGGTGCGACCATCGTCATCTCTGCCCCGGTCGCCGCTGACGCCCGCGCGGACGTGCAGATCGTCCGCCTGCTTACGACGTGGGCCAAGCGCAAGGCGCTCGCGGCGGCCGTCGTGCAGACCGGTGCGCTTTTGCTGCAGATTTTGTGCCGCGCAGTGTCAACGCGACCGCATAGAGCCCTGGCCGTTGTTCGTCGCGACAGTCATGAGCAAGTACCTCGTCATGCCCGAAAGCGAGCAGGCGGCGATGGTCACGGCCATGTGCACGCTACTCTCGGCTGCGCAGGTCGCGCACGCGCCCGTGTCGCTCGAGCGCCTGCTGGACATGTCGAGCGTGCGTGCGCCCGTTGCGACCGTCCCCGGCGCCTGACCTGCTGCACGACCCGCAGGAGCTGGCGGCGGGCACGCTGCAGCGCGCCGACTTTTTCCATGTCGCGCGTCACCCGGCCGTGATCTCGCGCGTGACGGGCGTGCTCGAGGTGCGCGGCGCGGCTGCCCGCGTCCTATGGCTGATTGCGCGGGCGGCGCAGATGTTTCGCGGCATTGTGTGCGCGTCGGACAGCCAGAACTGGAAGGTGGATTGTGATCGCTGCTGAACTCGCGCACTCACGCGCGGCTCCCGCCAGCGCCTGTACGACCACTGCATGCGCCACGCCGAGACGTTTGTCGCGCTGCTCGATGTGTATCGCGACGCGCCCGAGACGGCCAACTTTGTGCTGAGCCTGTTCCGCGACCTCATCGGGCGCCAGGTGCGCGGCTCACAGCGCCAATGTGCGTGCTGACGCTGCGCAGATCGCGTTCATGTCGCAGGCCGAGTGCGCGGTCGTGCACGAGCTCGTGACACACCTGCTGCGGTCGTACGCGCGCGGTGCGCACCGCGGACGCGCCAGTTTATTGTCCGCGCTGACGGCGGGAACGTGCAGGCAAGAAGCCGTACGACCCGAGCACGGAGGAGGACCGCCTGCAGGACATCATTACAATCCTGCAGCTGCTCGCCAACGTCATCTCAAAGGACTTTCTGGACTTTAGCGACGGTGGTGCGCGCGCGCGCGTGCTCTCGGCGATCGCCTGTCTGCTGACCAACATGTGTGTTGCGCCAGACGTCTTCTCGGCCGAGGTGCACGTGCACACGCCGCCCGGCCAGGCCGGCGTGGCTGACGTCGTCTTCTTTGGGCTGTCGGTCGTGGTGCCGCTGCTGCCCGTCAGCCTGCTCGGGGTGCGCCGCCAGCGCCGCGCGAAGTGGGCGACCGACTGACCTGTGCGCGCGTGCGTGCGCAGTACCCGGCGCTGTGCGACCAGTACTTCAAGCTGGTCGTGTTCATGTGCGAGGTCTACCCGGAGCGGCTGCTGACGCTGCCGCCGGCGCTGTTTGCGTCGCTCGTGTCGTCGCTTGAGTTTGGCATCGACCAGTTGCGCGCGCTTGCTCTTCGATTGCTTCGTTCACCAGCGCATCGCAGCGCCGTCGTCGCCGTCGCGCAGATGAGCCTGCAGGCCGTGGCAGGCGTGAGCGACCACGTCGTGCGCGAGGCGGCGCGGTGCGGCCCGAACGCCGGTGCGGCGTGGCGGCCCGTGCTGCACAAGCTGCTCGACAAGCTGCTGCAGATGCTGCTGTTTCACGAGTTTGACCCGGCGCTGCTCGAAATCGCGGCCGAGACGCTCTTCGCCCTCATCTGCGCCGACTTCGTGCGTTTGCCTCGCGCCTGCGGTTCTCACTGACGCCGTGGCCGCAGCCGTCGTACACGCACTACGTGCAGCAGCTGCTCGCGAGCCAGGCCGAGCCGGTGCGCGCGCGCCTCGGCAGCGCGTTCAACATGCTGCTGCACACCAACCAGCTGCAGCCGATCCTCGACCGCGAGCACAAGCGCCGCTTCACGGGCAACTTTGAGCGCTTCCTCACCGACGCGCGGGGCTTCCTGCGTGTACAGTGAGCCCATGTGAATTTAACACTAGGGGCTAGCGCGCATCGCCATACACGTCCCGGTAATGGCGGCGATGGCAGGCACGTGACCGCCGGCTCTCGATCGCGGCGCTTCACGGCTCGGCCGCCGCGCGCAGGGCCCGAGCTGCTGCTAGCGCTGCTGCGCGAGGCGCTGTCGAACGACCAGATGCGCATCCGCGTGGCCGAGGGGCAGCTGAGCACGCTTGAGCGCTCGCCGGGGTACTACGGCGCGATGATGGTGCGGCAAGGGCTGGGCAGTGTGCGAACGCTCAGACAGCGCGCGCGAGCGCGCGCGCCAGGGCATCACCGCCAACCGCTCGCTGGCCGAGGACGTGCGGTGGCTGGCGGTCGTGACGATCAAGAACGGCATAGACAAGTACTGGCGCAAGAGCGCGGCCAAGTGCGCTTTTCGCTTCTGGTCGCGGCGGCTCGTTCACCGTCGCCACAGCGCCATCCCCGAGGACGAGAAGACGTTCATCCGCACGTCGCTGCTGCAGCTCAACGACGAGGCATCCAACCAGGTGCCGCGTG
The DNA here is from genome assembly GCA_943704415.1 of Parvularia atlantis. Lineage (NCBI taxonomy): Eukaryota > Rotosphaerida > Parvularia > Parvularia atlantis. The sequence continues at coordinate 7,025 of CALSCO010001481.1, read as the reverse complement.
CGGGGCTCGCGCTGGGAGCCCGCTCTGCTGACGGCGCGGCAGATCGCGATCCAGCTCGCCGTGCTCGTGGCCAAGATCGCCCGCCACGACGCGCCCGACAAGTGGTGCGCGCGCGCCGCAGTGCATGCAGCGGCATGCTCATGGGGCCGCGCTGCAGGCCCGAGCTGCTGCCCACGCTCGCCCAGGCGGTCCAGGCGCCATCGCCGCTCGTGCAGCAGCGCTCGATCCGCACGCTGCAGATGGTCATCAAGACCGTCGCACGGCGGCGCATCCCGGCGGGCGGGCGGCAGATCGCAGAGGCGCGCACAAGAAAGAATGTGCGGCACCGCCTGCGCTGAACTGCTGCGCCGCGCAGGTCGCGCCCGCGCTGTTCGCACACCTGCACGGCCTGCTGCTGCAACGTCTGGACGAGTTCTTCCGCCTGGTCGCGGCGAACCACGATGTGGCCCTGGCACCGCCGCAGCGCGAGGCTATGATCGTCGCCCTGACCCTGTGCATGCAGACGCTCAAAGCACTGCGGTACACGTTTGTGCACTGCTGGAAGGACGAGGTCTTCGCCAACATGCCGCAGGCGCAGGCACGTGTGTTTGCGCGCGCCGCAGCGCGTGTGTATTGATCGTGTGCGTGCCGCAGGAGCTTGTCGGGCTGCTGCACAGGGCGCTGCAGTCGTTCATCGGCGTCTGTGCGCGCCGTCTGCCCAGCTCGGATGCGACTTGCTGACGCCGGTCGCGCGCACAGACGTGTCGCTCGGCGACGCCCCGAGCCCATTCCGTGACCTGGTCGCCAAGGTCATCGTGCAGCTGGCGAAGACCGTTATCGACATCCAGGAGCACAAGCCCGCGTACATGGCCTCCAACCCGGCATGCCTGCCCGTTTTTGGCTACTTCCTCGAGCAGCTCGCGGCCGCGACACAGAACAGTGCGCGCTCGGCCGCTCTGGGTCTGGCTGAGCGCGTGATACACTGCACAGGCAACGTGTGGTCGCTCACGGGCTTCCTCGTCCGCTGCGTGTACCTCGTACTCGTCACGGCCAAGCGGCTCTGCGACCTGCAGCGTGCGTCGAGCCGCACCTTTGTCGCGCGTGTGCTCAGCGACCGCACCGCAGGCCTGGCTGCGCACAGTCCCGACCAGCACACCGAGCTGCAGATGCTGACGCAGTTCTGGACGCCCGAGCGGCAGGTGCAGGTGTTTGAGCTGCTGGTGCGCACACACCGCGCACGCTTTGCGACGCCTGACGGCCGCCGATACAGGTGACCAAGTATCTCGTGCTGTCCGAGCGCGAGATCCAGCTCATGCAGGAGCAGCCAGAGGAGTTTCTCGTGCTCGAAGACTCGACGACGCTGCTCGAGTCCCTGCGGGTGCGGCGCCAGCGTAGTGCGTGCGCGCTGTGCTGACTCGACGGCTGTAGGTGACGACCGAGGCTGTGATCACGCTGTTCGTGGACAAGTTTGCAACGGCGACGATGCCCGTGCTGCTGCGCCTGATCCAATACGCGACCGGTGCGCTGCAGCCACACGCGTTAAGACGCCCGAGGTCTGACCGCGCTGCTGCTGCTGCTGCAGAGATCGCGCCGGACGCCAGCACCGATGCCGTGCTGCTCAAGGAGGCCGTGTACAACGTCATGACGCTCTGCGCGTTCTACCTCTACAGCACGATCGACATGGAGGGCCTGCTGACGACGCGCCTGATCGCCGAGGCGGCACACCCGAGCCAGCTCGCGTGCGTGCAGAGTGTGCAGCGCCTGCCCAGCCGCGCGTCTGACCTACAGCTGCAGCGCGCTTGTGCTGCGACGACGGCTGGCGCTGCTCATCGACGCGTGGGTCAGCGTCAACCTCAGCCAGCGCGGCCGCACCGCGCTGTACCAGGTGCTTGTGTCGCTCATGGGCGAGGATCAGGTGATGGTCGTGCGGCTGGCTGCGATCCGGGCGATGCGGCGAGGTGCACTGGCGTCGCGTGGCTGGGGCGTTGCTGATGCTGGCGTATGTTGCGCAGTGCTCAACGATTTTGACTTTGACCAGAGCATGTTTGAGCCGTACCTGGAGGAGACGTTTCGGCGCATCGTCGCGAACCTGCACCAGGCCACCGAGAACGACGCGAGCACGTTGCTGCTCGACTGCCTCGCCGTGGTCATCTCGCGCGGCGGGACGCCGGTGCACTCGCTCGCCGAGGCCGAGGGGCCGTCCGCTCATGCGCGGCACGCACGTCCGCAGGCCAAACTGCGCCCGCTGTTGCCGACGGTGATGCAGACGCTGCCGTACATGTGGCACGCGGCCGGCGACAACCTGCAACTGCGCATCAAGCTTGTGCAGCTGATGACGCGCGTGGTCGAAGTACGCGCGTGCTCTGCAGCGGCGGACGCCTCGCTGACGACGCCGCTCGCAGGGCTTCCAGGCCGAGTCGGTGACGCTGCACCCGTTCGTGCTGCCGATCATCCGCCACTGCACTGCGTCCGACGAGGTGCGCGTGCGCATCGGCGCAATAGGACGCGTGCACGCTCACAGCCCACGCAGGACTCGCTGCTGCTCGAGGAGGTGATGGAGCTGTGGACGGCGACGATCCGCAACGCGCCCAACGACGTCAGCAACGATGTCTGGTGCGCTCTGCGCGTCGCGCGGGCGCTGCGGCTGACGCGGCGCGCACAGGGCGCTGTACCCGCGCGCGTGCGCCATCATGGCCCGCGCCGGCGAGGCCACGCTCAAGGGTTGCGCGGACGTGATCTACTCGTACCAGCTGCTCACGCCCTCGCCCGCGCACTTGATGGTGTGCGCGGACGGCAGCACGGCGACAGCGCACTCACAGCGGCGCACAGGAGGGCGTGCCGGCGCTTTCGCACGTGTTCCAGTGGGCGATCAACCTGCCGTCCGACTACTCCAAGGGCAAGACGCTCGGGCCCGTGACCAAGGTGCGCTGCTGTCGTCGCGTGCGTCTGCCCGCTCACCGGCAGCCGCGCAGGACATCGACGTGATCCTGCTGCGGCACCCGAGCGTCGGCCTGAGCGTGCTCCAGCCATGTATGCCGGCCTTTGGCCAGGCGCTGGCCAAGCCCGAGGTCAACGTGCGCGGCATGGGGCCATCTGAGCTCGTGTGCTGCCGTCTGACGCGGCACCACGCGCGCAGGCGCCGATGGTGATGCACATGGCGTACCTGACGGTGCTCTCGCGGCTCCTGATGCAGTGCCGCGAGCTCACGCTGACGTTCCTCGTGTCTGCGGGCGACGTCGCGTTCGACGACATCCTCTCGCATTGGACCCAGCGGGCACGTTTGCACGCATGGCGCGCGCATGGCGCTGACGCGCTCTCACAGGTGTCGGGCTTTGGCCAGCCGTCGCAGTCCAAGCTGAACGCGATGGCGCTGTGCACACTGCTGCCGGTGCAGCACCCGGTCGTGCTCAAGCACCTGGAGGACATCGTCAACTCGGTCCTGGGCATCGTGTTCCAGACGACGAGCGAGAACACGGCCACGGGGACCTACAGCGAGTGCGTCCGGCCGCTGGCATGGCGCGGCGCAGGCTCACGCCGCCGCCGCGCGCTCGCTAGCAACCTCATGTATGAGGAGGACGAGGAGTACGAGCAGACGACGCTCGAGGGCACGCCTGAGCTGTTCCGGCGACGCGAGGTGCGCACGACTGGCTGTCCGCGGCGAGGCGCTGACGCTCGTTTGCGCGCGCGCGCAGATCATGAAGCAGGACCCAGTGTACAACCGCGAGCTGCGGCCGTTTGTCAAGGAGCAGGTGCTGCTGATGCAGCAGGCGTACGGCGTCGAGCAGGCCAACCGGCTGCTGAGCCAGATCGACTCGGACCTGCAGCACACGCTGCAGAGCATATGTGCATAGCGTGTTGCGCAGCAGACGGCAGATAACATTGGAAGGGCGATCACAGCACCGCACGGTCTGAGAGTGCGCGCGCGGTGGGTCAGCGGCAGCGCGGCGTGCGCCTTCGCACGCACTCAGAAGCGTGCCGTCATCCGCAAACAGCTCGACCTCGCGCCCGAGCAACGGCGACCTGCGTGTCGCTCAGCGGTCAGCCGTATGCACGCGGCGGCCGAGTGCGCGCACCGGCCGGGCGCGTCAAAGTCAGGCGGGACGTTGACACGCTGGCGCACCCACTTGCGCCGGCGCACAAAGACCGCGGGCGTGCGCGGGCCCCAGGACGTCTTGAACGCGGTAGCGTACTTGCGGCCGCAACGAGTGGCTCAGCACCGCTGTGCACGCAGCGCGCGGGTCAGCGGGCGCACCTCCCAGCCTTCGGCGTCCAGATGTGGCAACGAGCGATCGATCTGCCAGCGCGAGATCCACCGCGATCCGCTCGGTGCGCGCATGCCCTCCTTGAACCTGCGGCGGCGGTGAGAACGCACTGTCCGTGTCTGCACGCGCGCACGCACTTGGCGGTGCCGTCCTGGTCCGAGTACGCGGGGTAGTTGAGCGGCTGCGTGAAGCCGGCCAGCGGCAGGTACCGCTCATTCTGGTATACCTCCTGCTCGCGCCGCGTGCTCAGCACTGCACCTCGCGTGCAGCGCAGGCGCGAGCGCACCTCTGTCACGATCATGCCCATGTCCAGCTGCGACTCAGCCGCCGCCGCGGTCAGGTGCTTGTGGCTGCGCACGAGCAGCTGGAGCAGCTCAAAGAGGACGTCGCGCCGGCTGAGCGAGGCGAGCAGGTACGACGCGGCCGGGTCGCACAGCTCGATCTGGCACGTACGGTCAACGCGAGCGTGCGCCACTTGTGCCGTGCGCACCTGGATCGACGCGTCGAAGAAGGGCGGGATCGGGTCGCGCACCTTGAGCAGGCGCAGCACGCGGTGCAGTGGCATGAGGTACGGGCCGCGCTCCTGCACGCGGGGCGCGAATGAGCATGCGCGAGGGCCGACGCCGCACGCAGCCCGCGCACCTGCCAGAACGTGCGCTGGAAGCACAGCGTGTGCGCAAAGATGTAGAGCACACCGACCGTGAGCAGGGTGTCGGTCGGCAGCCGGATGCTGCACGACACGCCGTAGCTGCGCGCGAGCGGTCAGCTGGGCGACGCGTGCTTGCCCGTTGCGCACATGAACTGCTCGTTTGGGGCCAGCTGGAAAAGCTTGCGCATCTCGGCGTCGGGCCTGCGCACGTGCTCGAGATTGCCCTCGTTGAGCTTGTTAACGAGCTCCTGCTCGCGCGCCAGGATCAGCCAGGCCAATCGCACGTCATGCAGATGCGCACGTTCAGGCGCTGCATGTCCACGCCCTCTGCCGAGCGGCGCATGTTCTCCATGACCTCCTGGAAGTTCCTGCTGCGCCGGATGAGGTCGTGCGGCGGGTTGCTGATGCTGCTCCTGCGCGCCCGGCACGCGCGCGCGTTAGCCTCTGCAGCGCTGTGCGCGGCGTCGCGTACCCGCTGGCCGTCGATGTCGCAGACCCCTCGCGCTGGCGGCGGCGCTCGGCCTGCTCGGCCATGATCTGCTCCTCGTTGGCGAGGTCGGTGCTGCGCGTGACCGTGAGCTGGTAGAGCTGCTGCAGCTGCTGGCGCGCGGCGCGCTCCGACACCGTGCGCGACTGGTGGTCCTTCTGCGCGATGTCGAGCAGCGCCGCGGCGACGTGCGGCGGCTCGACCGTCTGCAGCAGCACGCGCAGGCGGTCGAGCTTGGCGTCGAGCTGCTGTAGCTGCTCCTCCTGCATCGTCATGTAGGCGTCGATGCGGCGCTGCAGGCGCACGAGCGTCTCGCGGTCGGCGACGCTATCGGGGGTGGCGGTGGAGACGAGGGCGGCGATGTCGGTGCTGATGGCCTCGGCCGAGGCGAACTCGCCGCGCTTGATGGCCAGCGCTGTCACGAGCCCGACCGAGCGCACGTACTCGTCCAGGCAGAAGATCGAGACCGTGCCGGGCACCGACACGATCGCCTGCGCAAAGCCCGCTAGCGTGGCCTCGCTCAGCATCGCGCCGACCTCCCACTCGCCCTCGAGCGCCGACACGAACGCCTTGAGCGGGCACGTGGGCTCACGCACGCCGACCGCGCTGGCCCAGAATGTGCGCAGGGCGCCGTTGGTGATATAGAGCGAGACGTCGAGTGGCATCGGCGTCGCGACGGCCGCCAGCGTTGGCGTGGGCGGCGCGTCCGCTTGGGCCGCTGCGGCGGCGGAGGGCGACGCGGGCTCGAGCGGCAGCTGCAGCTGGCTGAGGACGACGCCGTCGCAGCCGGTGAGGTTGAGCGGCAGCTGCAGCGTCGCGGCGAGGTAGCTCAGCAGGATGACGAGCTTGGTGGCGAGGTGGGCGTTGGTGAGCCACGCGTTGAGCAGGGCGAGGGCGTCGTTGGCGTCGTCGTTCTCGCTGTCGCCCGTGACCGCGCCCGCGCGGCTCAGCGTCGACAGCTTCTCGAGCAGGCGGCCGAGGATCGCGACTTCGCGCGCGAGCTGCGTCAGGCGGTACTTGTGCGTCGAGTCGATCTCGCTGCCCGCCGCGTGGGCGAGCAGCTGGCCGCACATGCGCTGCAACGCCGCAGGCTCAGCCGGCGATGTGCATCCGCATGTGCACATGCGCACGCACGCGCACGACGCCGATCGTCCTGCGCAGGTGCGCGCGCACGAGACGGCGCAGCACGGCCGTGGGTGCTGCCGCGCGTCGTCGTGTCACGCACGCACGATCAACACGCAGACGGCCGCATCGTCGCACCGCTGCGCGCGTCGACGGGCGTGACGGCTGCCCCTGCCGCATCGTCCTCGGCTGCACGCGCAGCACGCGCCACACGTCAGCGTAGCGCACGCACGGCAAGGCGGGACGCGCACGCGCCTTCGGGCAGCGGCGTGCGCCTCATCTCGAGAACCGCCTGAAGCGCCTCCATCGCTCCCGGTAGTGAATGGTCGAGTGGTAAGTGGTGCGTAGATACGTGGGATGAACGACGCGGCGGCGGCGGCGGCGGCGGCGGCGGCGGCGGCGGCGGGCGACGTAAGCGACGCGCAGCGCGACGCGATCCTCACGACCATTGCCGTGGTGCGTCGCGTGCGGCTGCGTCGCCGTCGTTCGGATCGTGTCAACAACAGCAGCGCGGGCTTCCCCCCCC
>CALSCO010001478.1:0-20263 GCA_943704415.1 Parvularia atlantis | reverse complement strand
CGTCTCCGAGTCGTCCGACCACCAACGCGGTGACCTCGACCGTCAGGTGGCCGACCTGCAACAAGCAAGCGGAGTCGGCAGCGTCGTCATCAAGGACATCGCGTCTGGATGGAACTGGAACAGGCCTGGCTTATCTCAAGAACCACGAGCACTGCTCGTGATGCGGGGGGAACCCCCTGAGGCTGCCTCGGGCCCGGAGAAAGGTGCCACCAAGGACGACTCGGCTCCACAGTAACACAAGGAGTTCAGTTTTAGGTTTAAAAAGGCACTTTTGTAGGCCTAAGAGGCGCTAGCATATATGTATGTACTACTCCTGCCAGATTTGAGCTCATGAGCGTGCCAGACCCGCGCGACAGCCCGCACGTGGGGCAGGTGCGCGACGAGCCCGGGCCACGCTTGCAGAACTCAAAGTAACTCATGCGTGGCGAAGGTCTTCCTGAACGCTGGCGCGGGCTACGTCTCGCGCACTGACGTGCCGTTTGCGCGCGTGCTGGCCGACGACGCGCCGCGCACGCCGTACCGCCGCCGCAAGGACGAAGCCAAAACGGTGGTGCATTGGGGCCAACGCAAGCTGCTCCTGTCTGAGATCGAGTTCCTGCTCGAGTATGGCGACCGTGCGCGCCTGGTCGTGTACGCGGGCGCAGCGCCGGGGACGCACATCAGGTATCTGGCCGACCTGTTCCCGCACCACACATTCGTGCTCGTCGACCCGGCGCCGTTCACCGTCGCAGAGCAGCACAACATCACGTGCCGGCAGGAACTGTTTACGGACGCGGTCGCGGCCGAGTTCGCCCGGCGCGACGTGCTCTTTATCAGGTCGGTGCTAGTAACTCTCAGGCTGGCCGCTTGAGTTAGAGACTGACGCTAGTCGTCGGCAGCGATGTGCGCTCGGCCGACTGGTCCGAGATGGACGAGGACGAGACGGAGCAGCGCGTGCGGGCCGACCAGGCCGTGCAGATGTGCTGGCACGGCCTGCTGGGCGCGCGGGCGAGCATGCTCAAGTTTCGCCTGCCGTGGACGCCCGGCCAGACCGAGTACCTGCGCGGGCGCATCGTCTTGCCTGTCTGGGGCCCTGTCACCACGACCGAGTCACGGCTGACGGTCGAGGGCGGCGCGGACCTGGCGCTGTACGACCACAAGGCGTACGAGGAGCAGCTCTTCCACTTCAACACGGTCACGCGCGTCGCCGTCTACCCGCACGACGTCGGCGACGAGCACGGCGAGGGCCTCGACCACTGCTACGACTGCACGGCCGAGGTGCACATCCTCAGCGCGTACGTCAGGCGCGCCCAGCCGGGCATCGCGGCCGCCGACGTGCCGCGCGTCGTCGCCGACATGTCGCGCGCCATCTCTCGCGCCATCGCCCGGGCGCGCACCCTGCGCTCGCCCAACAGCGACCCGGAGGAGCGCAAGCACGGCATCCGCGCGCGCCAGTGGGTCGAGGGCCAGCCGGCGTACCTGCCCGCGCGCGGCGGCGGCAGCAGCGCGCACTACTCGGACGGGTCGCGGCGCCTGATGAGCCGCATGGGCAGCGCCGACGGACGCGGGCGGCTGGGCCGGCGCGGCCAGGGCGTCGACGAGCCGGTCGTGCCCGAGGTGCCGCGCGGGCGGGCGGGCGTGGGCGCGGGCAAGGCGCGTGAGGCGGGCGATGTGTGACACGACAAAGACAGCGTAAGGGGTAGACAGGCGATCAGGCCGCGGCGACGGCCGGCAGATGCGCCACAATCTTGTCGACCCAGCCCTGGTACGCCTCGCGCGTGAGCGGGCGCACGTCGTCGATGCGCGCGTGCAGGCCGTTGAACGGGCGGTTGCCGGGGAAAGTGCGGGAGAAGTTGATGAACGACGGCGCTTTGGGGCCGACGAGCACGAGCACGCGCACGCCGTCCTTGACGGGCACGATGTCGCCCAAGAGCGAGTCCACCGGCAGACTATGGTCTCCCCGGCCGCCGGGCGAGCTCCACATGAAGCGGCCGCGCTTGGGCAGGCCGTCGGCCGGGTCGAGCGCCTGCCACGGCCAGAGGTGGAAGTCGCAGACGACGCTGACGCCGCTCGGATCGTCGGCCTCGGGCGCGTTGCTGACGCCGGCGATGGCCGCGGGCGAGACAGTGTCGGGCGCGGTGGAGCCGATGCGGACGAGGGCGTCGCGCAGGCTGGGCGTGAGCAGGACGTACATCTGGCCCATGTCGACCACGCCGTTGACGCGCATATCGAAGCCCTCGCCCAGCTCGGGCACGAGCACGACAACGGGCTCGTCGAGCACGGTCTTGAGCAGCTTGTTGAGCCAGCTTGTGCCCACGCTGGCCTCGGACGGCACGGCGGCCAGGGCGGCGCGCAGGGCCGTGTTGGCCTGCGCCTCCTTGAGCACGTCGGGGCAGCGGCCCCAGGCCATCGCAGCGGGCAGGTACCAGCGGTCGACGGCGTCGGCGTTGGCTTGCGCGAGCATGGAGCCATGCGAGTTACCGCCGTGCGCGTGGCCGTGATCGTGCGAGTGGCCGTGGTCGTTGTCGTCGTCGCCGTGCGCGTGGCCGTGATCGTGCGAGTGGCCGTGGTCGTTGTCGTCGTCGCCGGGCGCGTGGCCGTGTCCGCCCTCGGCATCGGCCTCCAGGAGCACAGGCTGCGCAGCCGCCAGCGCCTCGGCGATCGGCGCAATGATGGCCCGCGCGAGGCCCTTGGCCGCCTCGGGCGGCGCGCGCGACCGCTCGCCCACGGCGCCCGCAAACGTCGCCATGAATGCGCGCGCGACGGGATGGGCGATGCCGGGCAGCTGCGCCGCCATATCATCCATCAGCTGCGCGGCGGGTGGCGTGCCCTTGGCCAGCGCGTCCAGCAGCGCCGTCTGTGCGCCGTGCACGTCACCCACGGCGAGCGCGCCCGCGATGCCCTCGGCCACGCTGGGTGTCATCGCTCTGCCGCGCGTTGCGAACCCTTGGAAAAGAGCATGACACCTTGTACATATATGTTTGCGCTGATCACGTCACACGGCGCCGGAAATGGCACGCGCTGACGGCGCGGCTGCGCGCTGCATAAGAGGGCGCCGCGCCGCGCACGGGCCGCGCCACAGCAACACGACCACGCGACGACGATGGAGTTTGGCAGCGACCTCGCGTTCCTCGACCGCGCCGCGGCGGCCGACGCGCTTGAGACGATCGAGGAGGAGGAGCCGGCAACGGGCGTCGACGGCGGCAGCAGCGGCGCGCCAGCCGCGTCGAGCGTCGCGAGCGGCTACGCGAGCCGCATGCGCACCGGGATGGACAGCGACACCTGTGCGCACTGCCTGCCTGCACGCGAAGGCGGGCTGACGCGCCGCGCGGTACCGCAGGCCTCGTTGACATGCTCGACACGGCCGGGCAGGAGGAGTACTCGGCGATGCGCGAGCAGTGTGCGTCGCGCGTGCCGCGGCGGTGCGCGCCCGCACAGACTGCTGACCGCGCAGCAGACATGCGCTCTGGCAAGAGCTTCCTGATCGTCTACAGCATCACCAGCCATTCGTCGTTCCAGGAGGCCGAGGCCATCCACGAGTTCCTCTGCCGCTTCAAGGACACGGACGACGTGCCGGTCGTGCGTGCTGCGCGTCTGCCGCGGTGCCGCGCGACGCTCACGCCCAGACAGGTCTTTGTCGGCAACAAGTGCGACCTCGAGCACGACCGCCAGGTCACGTACGCCCAGGGCAGCGCGCTCGCCGCGCGGCGCAAGGCCGGCTTCTTCGAGACGTCGGCCAAGCTGCGCATCAACATCGAGGTGCGTGGAAACGAGCTGCGGGCACGCACCGTGCAACTGACTGCACCGCAGGCGGCTGTGTTTGACCTGCTGCGCCGCACGCCGCGCACCGACATTGAGTACAAGGTCGTCGTGCTGGGCGCGGGTGGCGTGGGCAAGTCGGCCTTCACTGTGCAGTTTGTGCAAAATCATTTTGTCGACGAGGTGCGTCTGCCGAGCCGTGCGCTCGTGTGCGCAGGAGCCTGACGAGCGCGCCCGCAGTATGACCCGACGATTGAGGACTCGTACCGCAAGCAGATCACCGTGCCGGGCCTGCCGCGCCCGGGCCGCGCTGGCCAGCTGAGCGCGCGCACCGCCAGCAGCGCCACCGTGCAGCGCCGCTCGCTTGCCCGCTGGCTCGGCTCGTGCTTCCCGCGCCGCAAGTGCGTTCACTCTTCGCTGTTGTTGCGCTCGCTGATTGGGCGCGCGCAGCACCGTCGCCGACGGCATCAGCGCGCCACCCAAGCCGTCGCCCGCGCCGCCCAAGCCCAAGACCAAGACGCGCACGCTCACCGTGCGCAAGTGCGACACCAACTGGTGCGGCGACGCACGCACACACGGCAGGACGGCGGCTGACAACCCCTCGGCTGTCGCAGCATCTCGGTAGCGCTCGGCTGCATCGCGCCCGAGAACTTTGGCATGACTGAGGTGCAGACGGTCAAGGGCCTGCCGGTGCAGTGCGGCAGCTGCCTCGCCACGCTGTCGGCGCTCAGCGTGGTCGACGCCCGCGGCGCGTGGCTGTGCGAGTTCTGCCGCTTCACCAACTTTGTCGACGTGCCGGACCGCCCGCTGCGCCAGAACCTCGAGCACGTGCTCTTTGACGCGGTCGCGCCCGAGCCGCCCTCGCCGGCGTCCAGCGCGAGCTCGGACAGCACCGCGAGCGCGCTCAGCGTGCACGCGCCGCCGCCCAACGACGGCGACGGCTCGATCGCGATTTTCTGCATGGACGTCAGGTGCGCACACGCGCCTCCCGGTGCGCCCACGGAGCTGACGCAGCGTGCGGCAGCGGCTCCATGCACGTCACCAGCGAGGTGCCCAATCTGCAGAACGAGTGGAACAAGATGAAGATGCAGTACACGGGCCAGGCCGCGGTCCAGGGCGGCTCGCGCTACATCTCGCGCCTCGACTGCATCAAGGTACGCTGGGCACGCACGCGCTGTGCGGCACCTCGCTCACACGACGGACGGACGGACTCGCAGGAGGCCGTGACGATCCAGCTCGAGCGCCTCGCGAGCCTGTTCCCGCGGCGCCGCGTGCTGATCATGCCGTTCGAGTCGTGCGTGCACTACCTGCGCCACGACGCCGACACCAATACGTTCCGCTCGACCCTCCTCTGCGGCGACAAGCTGCTGACTGGTGCGCGCCCGCTGTCGTCGTCCGACCGCTCCTGTGCTGATCGGGGCCAGACTTTGACGCGCTGATCAACGTCGGCCGCGCGATCGACGTCGAGACGATCCCGCGCATCGGCGCGGCCCAGCAGACGCTGCGCGACGTGCGTCCGTCCGTCTGCCTGGCCTCGCCATCGCCCACATGCGACGCGCGCACAGGCCGTGCAGCGGCTCGCGACGGCCGGCTCAACCGCGCTCGGCCCTGCGCTCGCAGCGGCGCTCGGCATCGCCGGCCAGTTCAAGAACAGCGAGGTCTTCGTGTGCACCGACGGTCTGGCCAACAGCGGCATCGGCTCGAGCGAGCACGCGCACAGCGCCGCCCGCGAGCAGACCAAGGCAGTCTACGAGCGTCTCGGCGCGCTGGCGCAGGTTGTGCGTGCGCACGGCCAAATGGACACGAGCTGACGTGAACACAGAGCCGCAACACGATCGTCTCGATCATTGGCATCGAGGGCGAGGCGCTGGCGATGGACAGTCTCAGCAAGGTCGCGGAGATGACGCAGGTACCGGCGGTGCTGTTGCGTCTATAGCGGTGGTGCTGACGACGCGTGCAGGGCTCGGTCAACATCGTGCGCCCGCTCGAGCTCCGCCGCGAGATGCGCACACAGGCGCAGAAGCGCGTGATCGGCCGCGAGGTTCCGCTGCCGTGACCCGCACAGGCGTCGCTCGCACACTCACGCGCACGCATGCATGCAGGTCGTCGTCAAGCTGTTCCTGTCGCCGCCGTTTGTGTTCAAGACGACCGGCGCGGACGACGGCTCGGGCGTCGTGCGCCACCTCAAGGCCGTGACGGACGACACGGAGATGACGTTTGAGTACGGCATCCTGCCCAAGGACGCGGAGGTGCGCCCGCACGCTCACCGTCGCGCCGTGCTCATGCGCGCGCAGTGCAAGATCAACCCGAGCGTGCCGGCCGTGTTCCAGCTGCAGATCACGCACACCGACACCAAGGGCAGCCGGCGCATGCGCACCATCACGCGGGCGCTCGACGGTGCGCGCGACCGCACAACCACACCGTCCGACCATTGACTAGTGCCTGCACAGTCGTCGACAGCCGCGCCGAGGCCGAGCAGGCGATGAACGTGGCCGTCGTCGCCCAGACGGCCGTGCGCCGCGCCGCGACGCTCGCGCAGAGCCACCAGCACGCGCAGGTGCCGAGTGTGGCCCAGTGGCCCGCCCGCGTCTGCCGATGCGCACTCACGTGGACCGCCCCGGGCACACTGGCAGGCGCGCGACCGGCTGCTGGCGGCCAACGCGATGATCCAGCGCGCGGCCGCGAGCGACGAGCAGCAGGAGGAGCTGGGCGAGTTTGTCAAGGTCTGTGCCGAGCTCGAGCCGCACGTCGCGCGGTGCCTGCGCGAGGGCGGCGGCCAGCAGTGCGTCTGCGTCTGCGTCTGCGTCTGTGCGCGTGCGTCGTGGCTGACGGCGGGCGCGACACGCAGCCGGCGCAGCGCGGCCGACGACGCGTCGACCAAGGTGTTTGTGCGGCTGAAGGACGCATCGCTGCACCTGTTCCTGGCGGGCTCGCGCAAGGCGGCGATCGTGCAGCGGCGCAACGCGCTCGTCCGCGACCTGCGCGGCTGCGCGTGAGCGAGGAGAGCAAAGGAGCGGTGTTTTGGTTGTACGACTGCAGAAGGACGGTGCCGCTGATGCCGCGAGTGCTGCGCGCCGTCAGCGCCGAGGGCGGCTTCACGCTCGAGCCGCACGTCGTGCCCGACACCGAGGCGCGTCCCGCCCCGTCGCCCGCGTGTGTGTGCGCGCGCGCATCGGCCTGAGCACGGCGTCCGCAGCCCGAGGCCGATCAGGTGGTGCTTCGCGTCACGGCGTGCGCGTTGTCGGCGCTGGACACGGCCGTGCTCGCGGGACGCTTCCGCCCGGCCGTGCCGCCGCCACGCGACCCGCCCGTGCTTGGCTTCGAGGTGGCGGGCGTCGTGGAGCGGGCGGGCGCGGCGGCCGTGCGGCTGCGCGTAGGCGATCGCGTCGTCGGTGCGCGCCGTCGGTCCGCGCATCACCTGCGGCTGCTGATCGTCGTCGCGGTCAGGGCTGCTGCCGTGCGACGTGCCCACAGGCGGGCTGAGCGAGCGCGTCGTGGCGTCCGAGATGTACCTCGGTGCGTGCGTGGCGCTTGTCCGCGAGGCGTGGCGCTTGACGACTGACGCGATTGAGCGCGGCGGCGCAAGTGCCGTTGCCGGCCGAGGTGAGCGACGTAGATGCCGTCTGCTGCCTGTTGCCGGCCGTGCGCGCGTTCCTGGCGGTGCAGCACCACGCGCATCTGCTCGCGGGCGAGCTCGTGCTCATGCCCGACCCGCTCACGGTGCGCGCGTTGCTGCTCTGGTGCTGCACGCGGCTGATCGCGCGCACCAGGACCACGCCTTTGTCGCGCTGCAGCTGCTACGGCACTGGCGGCTGACCGCGCTCGTGCCCGTGCGCACCGACGCCGAGCGCGACCTGCTGAGCGAGCTGCCGTTCAAGCCGGGTGCGCTCGTCTCGTCTGTGTTGGCGCGCGCTGATGTGAAGGCGGGCGGCAGGCACCCTCGTCGACCTCACGCGCCACGACCTCGTTAAGGCCGTGCACGAGGCGACCGGCGGGCTGGGCGTGGACGCCGTGCTCGACCTTGAGGGCGCGCACAGCCTGCCGAGCCTGATGGCCTGTCTTGCGCTCGCGGGCCGGGTGCTGACGACACGCGCGAGCATGCAGCTGGATCCGCCGGCCGGTCCGTGCACCCGCGTGCCGCGCGCGAGGCTGTGGTGGCTGATGCGCACGCGCCGAGCAGCGAACCAGCTGTGGCTGCGCGGCGCGAGCGTGTGCTTCCTCAACGAGCAGGCCTGGCTGCTGTCGGCCGCTCGCCAGGGGCAGTATCTGCGTGCGTTGCCCCGTGTGCGCTCGCGGTGTGTGAGAAGTGGCTGAGCCGCTGCCGGCCTTGACAGACGTGCTCGACAGCGTCGTGCGCCTGCTGGCTGAGGGCGTGCTGCGTGCGCCGCCGAGCCGCGTCTTTGGCTTTGCCGAGGCCGCGGCGGTAGTCCAGGCGCTGAACGCCCCCGCTTCCCGTCCCCAGCGTGTTGTGGTGCGGCCATGAGACGCGCGCGACACAGCGACACAGCGGCACAGGGAAGCTGGTCGAGGCGCTGCGGCGCCCGAGCCCTGTGGAGCAAGAGCTCGCGCCCTCGCATGCCTTCGATAGCAAGTTCGACCGCAGTCTGAACGCCCTCATAGGCCAGGCAGTGTCCCGTCGAGCTTCGCACCACTGCGTGCCAGAGCCGTGAGCGACCGGCGAGCGCAAAAGAAGAGCAGAGCGAGAGCAGAGCAAGAAAGCGGCGGAGGGGGTCAGATTGTGCCGAGGTTTAATCGGGCGCTTTAATCACAGCCCTTGGTGTTGTGTCAAGGCGCTAAGACGACCGTCGTGAGAATTATTGGGGTATCATCATGCAAGAGGCAAGCCGCGTTGTGCAGAGAATAGCGTCAGAAGTGCGGGCGGCACACGCACCCATTGGCAGTTGCTTGGCGTGGATGGAAGCTTGCATCAAATCGCAGGCAGCAGCAGCGATGATGCCTGGGATGCGCAGACACGCGGTCAGCGATGCGATAGGGAGCAGCGCGGAGCGGAGAGGGAGGAGCGAGGGGCGGTGGAGGACTCAGCAATCTCAAGTTGTGTCAAACACGAAAGATTTTGGGTTCTTTCAGACATATGCTTGTTGTAAATAACGACATCATCGTCCGCCAGGAGCGCGGGGCGGGGCAGGGCGCGGGGCGGCGCGGCACGCACCGTGTGGCGGCAGCGCAGGCGTGGGCCCGTTGTGCGGTCGCGGCTGTGGTGCGCAAGGCGGCACGGTCAGTCGATCAAACAGCGAGGCCAACAGCGACAGCAGCGACAGCAGCAAAAGCGCGAGGCGGGGGGGTCAGCTTCTCTGCCTTGTTGAGAAGGTGTTAAGAGTTGTCACCAGCACGGTCTGACTCGTCATCTTTGAATGGAAACATCCTGCTGTGTTCGCGCAGGCAAGAGCGGAGGGCGGCGGCCCCGCGCGCACCGCGACATTCGCGCTCGTTCCAGTGACCGCGTGCTCACGGCATGGTACCTGCAACGGCGCGGCGCGGTGTGAGGCGCGCGCAGACACGAACGAGGCGAGGGCGCTGAGCGCGCGAAAGAGCAGAGGAGCAGAGAGACTCGGCCTGTTTTGTGCACGGCTCGCGTCACCGGCCCGCGCCGAAGCGCACGCGCTCAGAAACTCTAGTCCATTTGTTGTGCTTGTGCTCGTCCTCGTCCCGCCCCTCTCGCGATGCCTCCCGGCGACCCGCCCACGGCCTCGAGGCGACCGCGGCGCACCTTTCTTTCCGCCTTCTTTTTGTGCGCGCGCCACGTGGCGGCCGCGTGGCCGGCTTCGCGAATGTTCGAGGCGTTTCTCGCAGCGTCAGCTGACCGTCGTTCCTTGCGTGCTTCGCCTCTCCCGTGCAGCACGCGCCGCCCCTCCTCTGTGCTGCGCCGTTGCGCTGCGGATCTCGCCGCCGCCTCTCCCTCCCGCTCGCGCGCAGCACCTTGTCGATCTTTCGGTGGCGCTGAGCGGCCACGCACGCGCACGCAGAAGACACCAGCAGCCATGCGCGGCGCCGCCCTCACGGTCGTCGCGCTCGTCGCCGCCCTCGCCGCCTCGGCCTCGGCCTCGTCGTGGCTCAAGCACTACCGCCGCACCGAGCGCTACGACGGCCACAAGGTCTTCGCGTGCAAGTTTGAGGACGCGCGCCCGCGCGAGGTCCGTCGCTGTTTTTTTTTTCCCTCCCTCGGTGCCCACGTTGTTCACCGCGTGTGCGCGCCCCCCGCCCACCAGGTCGTCCTCGCGTTCATCGACGACGCCGGCTTCGACACGTGGAAGATCACGGCCGAGGAGATCTCGATCCGCGCCGGCCCGGTGCTGCAGACGCGCTACAAGTCGTTCCTGAGCGGCTGCGACGTCGTGGTCGAGGACGTGGAGGAGTACGTGCGCGAGTACGAACGCGAGCAGACCGAGCGCGCCTCGCTCAAGAAGGCCGAGTGGTTCGAGGGTGCGCTGCCGCCGCCGCCGCCGTGCCAAGCTCGCCCATGACGCCCCGCGCAGAGTACCACACGTACGAGGAGCTCGTCCAGTGGTACAAGGACCTCGCCGCGCAGTACCCGTCCATTGTCACGTTCATCCCCTCGATCGGCAAGTCGTTCGAGGGCCGCGACCAGCCCGCCGTGCGCATCACCGGCACGCGCGGCTCCAACAAGCCCAGTCTGTACTCGCAGTGCCAGATCCACGCGCGGTGCGCGCCCTCGCTGCCCCGTGGCCGCCGCCGCCGCCGCCGCCGCCGCTGGCACTGACGGCCCGCCCCACACGCGCACAGCGAGTGGATCTCGGGCGCGACGTGCAACTTCATCGTCAACGAGCTCGTGACCGGCTACGGCAACGACGCCAACGTCACATCGCTCCTCGACTCGGCCGAGGTGCACTTTGTCATCTTCACCAACCCCGACGGCTACGCCTTCACTTGGAGCAACGACCGCCTGTGGCGCAAGAACCGCAACACCAACAACGGCAACGCCTGCCGCGGTGTCGGTGCGTGCGCCTGGGTGCCACCGCGGCGGCCGCTCACCCCGCCGCCACCGCCGCCACCGCCGCCACCGCCGCGCCGCAGACGTCAACCGCAACTACAACACGCACTGGGGAGAGGGCGGCTCGAGCTCGTCGGCCTGCTCGGACACGTACAAGGGCCTCACGCCCAACTCGGAGCCCGAGACCAAGAACACGATCGCCTACTTCAAGTCGGCGGCCCCCGTCTACGGCGCGATCGACTGGCACTCGTACTCGCAGCTCATCTTGCGTCCGTACGGCTGGACCCGTCAGGACTCGCCCGACGAGACCCTGCTCAAGTCGATCGGCGACGGCATGCGCGACGCCATCGCCTCGGTCTACGGCGTGCGCTACACCTCGCAGAAGTCGATCGACCTGTACGTGACCACGGGCACGGCCTCGGATTGGTTCTACGACGAGGAGGCCACGGCCAGCAACGGCGGCTTCCGCTCGGTCGGCTACACGATCGAGCTGCGCGACACGGGCCGGTGCGTGCCTCGCGCCCGCGTCGCTCACCGTCGCTCACGGTCACGCGCGCGCACAGCTACGGTTTTGAGCTGCCGCCGGACCAGATCATCCCGACCGGCGAGGAGAACTTTGCCGGCTACCTCTACTTCACCCAGCGCATCCTGGCCTCGCCCATCCGCGCGTAAAGCGCGCACGCGAGAGAAAGAGAGAAAGAGCCCGCGGCCGGCCGGCGCCATTCCTGTTTCCTCCGTCAAACGGTGCAGTGTGTGATGTGGCTCGCGCTGGCGGCGGGCGCGGCCGCGCAGTGCCAGTACACGGCGCCCAACGGCACCAGCTGGGACAGCTGGGACCTCAGGGCGCTCGCGGGCCAGACCTACAGCACGCCCAACGGCCAGTACCCGACGCTTGGCGCGTCAGTTGGGCACCAGCACGAGCAGCACGCGCAGCACGCGCACCGATGCACCGTTGTGTTTGTGTCCTGGCGGCGCGCGTACAACGTCAAGGTCGTGCAGTTGCCGACCCCACCCGAGGCGTGGCAGTATCCGCCGCAGCCAGTCGCAGCCTCGGCTTCATCGAGTCAAGCTCAGCAAGTGGAGACGCCGGCGGCGTAAGTACGTGTATTCGTTCTTCTCTCTTGGTTGCGCGGTGTTGGTGGCAGGCAATCTTCTTGTTCGCTCTCACTTGCGGTATCGGTACCGCAGAAAGTGGAAGTGCAGATAGAGCACGCCCTTGTCGAACGACGAGCGGAAGCCCTTCTTGTGCGACTGCTCCCACTCGCGGTTGACGATGCGGAAGGCGATGTCCTGCGCGTGCGCGCGCGGTGCGCGGTCAGGCGCCGTTCGGCTGTGATGCCAGGCCGCGCACCTCGTACGGCGGGCCGGCGTGGAAGAGGAGGATCACGGTCGAGCCGTCCTTTGACTCGGGGTCGGGCAGGAGTTTGTACGTGGGCGCCTCGGCCTTGTTGATCAGGTCCGGGTAGAAGATCTGCGCGCTGCGCGTCAGGACGGCCGTTGCGTTTGCGCCCGGGCCGAGCGCGAGCCGCGCACGTTGAACTTGTAGCCCTGGACGACCTTTGGCGGCGGGTTGTCGTGGTCGTAGTGCGTCTGGTTGTACTTGTTCCACTCGTAGCCCGTGTGCACGCGGTTGAAGTAGCGCGGCTTGCGCGGCCGGTACTTGTCCTGCCACTTGTACACCTGCGGCGTCCACTCGATCTCGGCGTTGAAAGCCTGCTCGTCCATGTCCATGTCGCGCGCCTTCTCGACCAGGAACAGCTTCTCCTCCTGGTCGACCTCGTCCATTGTGTCGGCAAAGGCCTTTTGCATGCTCTCCGACCCGGGCATCTTGGCCGTGAGCGACACGTACTTGTTGCCCGTCACGACCGCGCGCTTGGACATCTGCGCGCCCGGCATTGCGCGCTCATGAGCACACACTCTCAGCGCTGCGGCGGCGCGCGGCGACGCACCAGGTTGGCCAGATCGGTGATTTCGTCGACGACCTCGAGCGACGGGTCCTGCGGGCGTGGCAGGAGCGATGGGCTTGGTGGCCGCGGCTGGTCGCGAGCCAAGCTGTGCGAGCCCTTGCCGGCCGCGCCGAGGTCCATCTCCTCTGCGCACGACCGGTCTCAGGCCGAGCCGCCGCCAGCGACGAAAACACACACACACACACACCGGCGTTGACCGCGAGCTCGTCCGGGTTCGGGAACTCGGACACGAGCGATTGCGCGAGCATGTCCTGCGCCTGCAGCGCCTCCTCGCGCTGCTTGGCGCGCAGCTGGTGCAGTCTGCGGCCGGCTGGTGAGCGCGCTCAGCGGCATGCAGCACGCCGCACCTGCTCTGCAGGATCTTCTGGTGCATCTCGCGCAGCCGCGCGATGCACGTGTGCACGACGATCGACTTGAGCAGCGACTCCCAGTACTCCACGTCGACCGGCTGCCTCGGTGCGCGCGTCAGCGTCAAGCAGCTCGAGCGGCAGACGCGATCGCACCTCTCCCGACGACAGCTTCTCCGTGACCGACCTTTGCAGGGCCTTGAGCTCGCTGGTCGTCTTCTTGCGCAGCATTTCAACGACGTCCGGGTTGACGACATCGTGAATGCCGGCCTGGCCCGAGCGCGCGTTCGGGTTGCGCGTCGCACGCAGCTTGTCCAGCTCGTCCTGGCACACGACGAGCATGTTCTGCGCGGGCCGGGGCGGATGAGCGCAGCAGCTGCGCGGCTAGGGCACAGCATACGCGCCTGCCAAAACTCGACCGAGCTGTCCTTGGCCAGCTCGAGGTACATGAGGATGTCGTTCTTGAGCTCCTCGACCTCGGCAACCGAGAGATTCTGCGACGGCGACGACGCGCACACATCAGGCTGGCCGCCGCAAGAAGCAGCAGCGCGCGCGTGTGTGTCGCACCTGAAAGATCATGTACGGCTCGTCCAGGGTTATCTCGACGTCGTTGTAGTCGAGATTCATCGACATGGCGAGGATGTCGATCGGCTTGGCACGCCCCTCGCGGATGCGGATCTGCGCGCGGACCTTGGCCTGGTTGAGGTGGAACTCGTTCTCCTTCTGCTCCAGGTCGCCGTAGGCCTCGCGCTCGCGGTCGCGCTGCATGCGCAGCTGTGCACCACGCGTTCAGCCCCGCGACCGTCGCGGCCGGCAGGTGCTCGCACCGTCTCCTGCTCGTGCAGGGCCTGCTCGGCCTCGCGATCGACGCGGCGCTTCTTGATCTTCTCGAGCTCGAGCTGCGCGCACCCGTAAGCCGACGAGGGCGACGACGAGCGGCGCACCATCGCCTCCTGCCGCCGCTGCATGTCGCGCCGCCGCGCCTGCTCGGGCGTGAGGCCGAGCACCTGGCGCCGCCCGATCGGGTCATCTGCGTCTTGTGCACAATCGGTCGTTGCGCACCTTCTCCTCGACCTCGCGCTTCTTGTGCCACTGGAACTTCTCGTGGAGGCTGACGTCGCCGTACGGATTGGCCGTGCTCGAGTAGCCGAGCACCTCGTTGAGCTTCTGCTCGTACTCTTCCTTCTCGCGCTTGAGCCGCTGAGAGGCGCGCCGCGTGAGCACGACATGGACGACATTGACGACGCTGCGGCACCTTCTTCTCGGCCTTGCGCGCCTTCCGCGCCGCCTCCTCGTCCACGTCGCTGCCGCTGCCGCCGCTGCTGCGCCCCTGCCGCCCGCGCTCGCCGTCCTTGGCGCGGCGCCGCTCACGGCTCCGACTGCGGCTGCGCTGCCGATCACGGCTCCGGTCGCGGTGCCGGTCGCGGCTGCGGCTGCGTTCCCGGCTGCGGCTGCGGGCGCGCGTCCGGCTGCTCATTTCGCTGTGCGGGCTGCGGGGCTGCGGGGCTGCGGCCTGTGGAGGCGGCGTGTCAGTGCGATCCGGCAAAGGCGCGCCTATGTACAAAAGAGCAGAGAGCGACATTGAAAGCAAATAGTAATACTGTTGTACACATACTCGCTTTCTGCGATGGCCGGCGACAAGCGGGCCGAGCAGGTTGTCGACAGAGTCCGCGAACATGTCCAACGCCCCAGTGTAGGCACAGGTCGCAAACGTCCACACGTTGCGGAAAAAAAAAGAGAGGCGGCGGCGTGCGAGCCTGCGTGCGCGCGGTCGGTCGTCAGCGGCGTAGGGAAGGAGGGAGAGAAAGCAATGATGTGCGCCGAGTGCCAAGTGGGGCCGCGCCGACGGCGGCGTGCGTGCGGGCCCCTTGGTAAACCCTGCGCGGGGTCGTTCTCCTCCCACGTCATTCGAGTGACAGCGCGCGCCACGGTAGGCAGGCGGCGCTGCTAAAGCATCGGGAGGGTTGTCGAGCTGTCGAGCGGAGTCCAGCCCCCGTCCACGTCACGCACCGTCCGCCGTCCGCGTCGGCCGCGCCGCTTGCGCTCGTCTCGTGCGTCTGTGCGCGCCCGGTTCAGCCGCTGTTCTCCACGCGTAAGCCCTACGATAAGCGGCCAAAAAAGAAAGGCGCGCGGGCGCCGCCTCTCGGGCGACGCCACTCGCTGTCCGCCGCGTTTGTAACGCCCGCCGGGCACGGAGGGGCGCGGGCCGGGGGCGCTATTAGTCGGGCGAGGCGCAGAGAGAGAGAGAGAGAGAGAGAGAGAGAGAGAGAGAGAGAGAGAGAGAGAGAGAGAGAGAGAGAGAGAGAGAGGCGCGGTGTGGGCCGTGATCTGTACGCACCGCTTCACATTAGATCTGCAGTGCCTCGCAGGCTGCGCGCCGCCGTGCGACCCGGCATGGACACGCTGAGGGCGAGCGACGCCGCCGTGCCGCTCGTCGTCCTCACGCAGCAGGCGCTGTTCCGGTGCGTCCGCCTCTTCGCGCTGCACGGCTCTCTCACGCGGCGCACGCGCGCGACCCAGCGTCGACCGGTGGATGGAGAAGCGCTGGCCGATGCGCGCCGACGGCGTGTTCCGCGTCGCCGGTGCGCTGCTCGCCGCGTGGCACGGCGCGCTGCTGTGGCGGGTGCGTGCCGCGCGACGAAGGTGGACGGGGCGCGCTCACGGTGGAAGGACCCAGCTCGTCGGGTGGGCCGCGCGCAGCGGCTACTCGCTGTTCCGCTGCAACGCCGCGATCGGCCCGGATGGCGCGGCGCTGCTGGACGAGGCGCGTCGCCGTTGGCACGGCCCGCGTACTGGCGCCGTCACTGACGACGCGCGGAAAATGCAGCTCACGGCGCTGCTGCAGGAGGCCCTGCTCGCCGTAGCCGTCGCGAAGCTCGCGCTGACGGTGCGCGCCACGTGCGCGCCGAGGCGCGGCTGATGGGGGCGACGGGGCGCAGGTGCGCGACACGCTCGACAAGCGCCGGCACGACTGGTGGGCGATGGACGTGATCGTGCTGTGGCTGGCGATGCGCTCGCAGTCGTCCGGCGAGGGTGCGCTCCTCCGCATGCACGCGATCGCCGTGATCGGCTCACGCGTGCGCCAGTGTGGGCCCTCGCCGTGCTGCACTCGTTCGACCAGCTCGTGCACCTGCTGCGCGTGATCAACCCGCGCCTGCCGCCGCGCAGCGAGGGCGTGCCGTGGCTCGCGCTGGCGCTGGTGCGCGGCTGCCGTCGGCCCGCCGTGCGCTCATCACGCCGCAGCACGCCGCCAGCGGGTGGTACTGGCAATGCCCGACATATCCGGCCGTCGTGCAGGTGTACAACATCGTGCATATGGTGCGGGCCGCCGCGCAGCCGCACAACATCATGTGGATGCTCCCGCTCGTGATCCTCGCGGCCGTGTTCTAGTGCGCGCCTCCCGCGGCTTCGCTGAGTCACCCGCCTGACCCGCGCCCGCGCGCAGCTGCGCCGCCACGGCCCTCCCGCACGTGCTCTTCTGGCTGAAGCACGGCGCGGCCATGACCGTGCGTCGCGCTCGGCGCTGATCGTGCTTGCCTGCTCACAGGGCTCACTCCGCGCAGTTGCTGCTGCTCGCCGGCGCCGTGACGGGTGCGTGGGCCATCCGCCGCTTCTACATGATGTTTGTGGGCAAGGGCGCGGACGACGACAACGACGGCAAGGTGGCGCGCGCGGTGCAGCGTGACGACTGCGGCCGGCTGACGAGCGTGCGTGCATCGCAGCCGCGCCAGTACAGCCTGCGCCCGGGGCCGCGGCTCGCGCGGCTCAAGCGCGAGATCGAGCGGCAGCGTCTGTGCGTGCCGTCGTTCCGTGCCGCTCTGCACGCTGACGTGACCGCAGGGCGATCGCGGCGCTGCGGCGCGAGCGGCTGCGCGGCGACCGGTCGGCCAGCGACGACGAGGTGCTGGCGCGGCTGGGTTTTGGCGGGCCTGTACCGCCGGCGTCGCCGCTCTTTAGCGATGACGACGCGCACGGCGAGAGCGACTACGAAAGCGACTACCTGCCGTCCGAGGGCGAGGACGAGAGCGAAGCGGACCGTGCGAGCGACGACGAGGCGGCCGAGGGGGGAGCGGACGACGACGACGACGACGACGACGACGACGACGACGATGACGACGACGACCTGCTGCCCGCGTCGCTCAGCCGTCTGCTAGACGAGCAGCGCGCGCCACTGTACACGGTGGCGCCGCGCGTGATGGAGGCACGCAGCCGGTGCGTTTTGGTGGCATCGAAGCGCCTGCCCGCCCTGATGCCGCTGTTGGCGCGCAGGTGGCACCGCCTCGCGCTGCATGTGCTGTCGGGGAACGCGCGCGGAGTCACGCACCGGTACTGGAGCGCGTTCCTGCGCATGTGGCACGCGAGCAAGGACCACCTGCGGACGGTGCGCGTGTCTGCATGTGCACGTGGCTCGATCGGCCGAATGACGAGCGACACAGCTCGCGCGCGTGCGCCGGCTCTTTGCCGACGAGGAAGTGCGGCACCCTGCGCAGCCCGAGCAGCTGCCGTGCGTGATCTGCCTCGACCGACCGCGCGAGACGACGCTCGAGCCGTGCGGTGCGCGTTTGGTACAGCCGCGCGCGAGGACGGTGCTGACGGCCGGCGCGATGCAGGGCACGAGTGCATGTGCGAGGAGTGCACGGCGAGCCTGTGCGAGCAGCAGGCCTCGAGCGACGCGCTGGCCCTGCGCGCGTGCCCGCTGTGCCGGACGCCCGTCACCGGCTCGCACGCGTCGTAAGTAGCGTTGGATGTGCAGCGTGTTGCAGACAGTTTCGGTTGCCGTGCCGTGATGGACGCGACGGATGGCGCGCTGTCGATGCCGCAGGCCATGACGGCGCCCGAGCGCGCTGCCGAGCCCGCTGCCGAGCGCGCTGCCGAGCCCGCTGCCGAGCCTGCGACGGCGGATGCGCCTGCGATGATCGATGCCGCACGTGCTGCCGTCGAGCCCGATGCCGCACGTGCTGCCGTCAACGACGCGCCCACGACCGAGGGGCTGCCGATGCCGGTCTCGCTGGCCGCTGCATCGGCGCAGCCCATCGTGGCGAAGCCCGACGAGACAAAGCCTGACGTGGCCAAGCCCGGCGTGCCAGTGCCCGCCGAGACAGAGCCCGATGTGCCGCAGGTGCCCGCCAAGGAGCAGCGCCCGCCTGTGCCCGCCGAGGCGCCGCAGGTCGAGACGCCCGCTGAGGTCGCGCAGCGCATCTTCGCCGGCGGCATGACGCCGCGCCGCGACATCGCGCCGTACCTCGGGAGAGAGTGCGCGCGCGCTCGTGCATCCGCTCTTCTCACCGGCTCACGCGCCACCGCAGCAAGGAGCATAACCGCGCCGTGCTGGCCGAGTTTGTCAAGCTGTTTGACTTCAAGGGTAAGGTGCTCGACCAGGCCGTGCGGTGCGTAGCAGGCGCAGCACCAGTGTGGCCGCTGCTGTGTGTGACACGCGCCGTGCCAGCGAGTTCTGCGGCCGCTTCCCGCTGCTCGCGGAGGCACAGGTCGTCGCGCGCATCCTCGACCGCTTCGCCGAGCACTACCAGCAGCAGAACCTGAGCGTGTACGCGAGCGCGGGTGCGTCCGCTGCCTTGTTGCGGAACTGGTCTCTTACGGGCGGGGTGCAGAGGTCGTGCACACGGTCGTGTCGTCAATGATGCTGCTCAACACTGATCTGCACTCGGGCGCGGTCGAGCGCAAGATGACGCAGGCCGCGTTCATCGAGAACACGCTGAGCGCGCTCGAGAAGCACGAGCAGCCGCCGGTGGACCTACTCAAGGTGCGTGCACGCTGCCTTGCCCGGTGAGGGCTGACTCGCCCGCCGCGCTCAGGGCATCTACGCGTCTGTGAAGCAGCAGGAGATTCCGCTCAGCGACGTGCGCCCGGGCACGCACGGCCATGCGCGCGGCTCACACGTGTGCACCACCGCGCAGGATGCCGAGGGCGGCGCGCCGTCGCGCTCGTCAGTCTACAGCTTCTTCTTCCCGGGCCAGGCGCGCCAAGTGGTGCGTCTACACAGACGTTACGCACGCAGGCTGAGTGCCGTGCGCCGTGCAGTCCAACCCGAGCTCGGCGGACGCGTCCAAGTCGCGCACGAGCATGCTGGAGCCCGAGGTGCGCACACCCTCGACCGTCGACTGCTCTGACGCCCGCCCCTCGCAGCAGGAGACGAGTGGCCAACAGTACTGCCGTGGCGTGCTCGTGCGCAAGCGTGTGATGGAGAGCATCGACAAGCGGGCGACGTCGCGCTCGTGGCGGCCGTTTGAGGCAGTCCTGCGCGACAGCGGCCTGCACCTGTACAAGCTCGACCCGTCGGGCAAGGTGCCGCTGGTGCGTCACGCGCGATCGCTGCTTGCGCCGTGCCGACCACGCCGTGCAGGAGGAGCGGCACGCCGAGCTTGTGTCGGTGCGGCACGGCCTCGCGTCGGTCGAGCGCAGCCACCCGGAGCGCCAGTTTTTGTTTGCGCTGCTGCACAGCGACGGCGCGCTCATGTACTTTGAGGTGGCCCAGGTGCGCGGCCTTGCGTGTCCGCCTGTGCACGCGCGCTGACGCAAAGCGAGCGCAGGCCAAGAGCGACGACGTCGTGCTGCAGTGGGTCCGCGCGATCAACTGGGTCGCCGCGCGCACGTCCGCGCCGCCCCTCGCCGCGGCTGTCGGCTCGCAGGCCGTGTTCCGGCGTCCCGTGCTGCCGTCGGCCCCGACGACGCTCGCGCCCAGCGCGCAGCTCGACGGCCACCGCCGGCGCGTAATCGAGTTTGACCGCAAGATCATTGCACACATCCAGCACCAGCAGGAGGTTGCGCGCCATGCCGTGTGCCCTGCTCCCATGTGCCTGACTGTCGCCGGTGCTTGTGCAGCTGGCCGAGCGCGCCGACAACGCCAAGGCGATGGCCAACTGGGACCGTGAGATGCTCTACCTCAACGGCGAGCGGCAGAAGTACGAAACGTACGTCGCCGTGCTGCAGCAGGGCTCGCCGCTCGCCGCGCCCGCGCGTGCACCTGCACCTGCGCCTGCGCCGTCGTCGTCCTCGAGCGCGTCGACTGCGGCGGCGACGACGGCCTCGGTGACGCCGGCGACCTCGGCCGACACCGTGGCCGGCGCGGCCGGCGTGGAGTGAGCGTTTGTTGCTTCTTTCTTTATCTGCAGCCTGCGCGCGATCACGATCCACCCTACTCAAGGGCGTGCATGTCGCCCACGTCGAGCTTTGTACTCGGATCGGTCAGCTCCTGCGCACGATGTCGGGTGAGCAGCAGGCAG